>JAMKCH010025912.1:0-18999 GCA_023653785.1 Ophioderma brevispina
TGATTTGTTTAAATTTCTAGAGAACTAGGAGAAAGGGGGCAAGCGCTCATGGTAATCTCGTTGCCCCGTATGCAAAATTATTCTGCCAAGTGCAAAGGACATCGCCGAACAAGGAAATGCTCCGATTCTTTTAAAATGGTCCCAAATTCTTATAGTATAGTCCCAAAGGACCAGGGAATATAATACTTGCACTCATTTCACCATATTTGGTCATGTAATTATGTGTTAATTGGTCGGCTGCTTATTGCCCTCGCAGCCAATTGAAAGTTAACTTTAAAATGTCACTTCGAATCTTCTCCTCAAAGGGCATTCATTTAGTTTAATTTACTTTCGTTCAAATCTTAAGCCACTTGCAGGTCTAGTATGGTTACCTTGACAACCAGTGTAAAAAATAATAACGACTTTGAAACCAGCCCAAGGCCTAAACACTCTATTTGTGCATGGTGACATTTAGGGAATAAGTAACTTAAAGGACACCGGACTTACTACTGAAGAACTTTCAATAGCCATGACTAGTCGATCCACCTGGAGAGCCATTATAGGAGTCCGACCGAGGTCGCCTTAGTGAGTAGTGAGTGAAATTATTTTAGCATCTGTGGTGTGTCTATCGCGCTGATTGGTCGGCTCCTAATTGCCCTCGCAGCCAATGGAAATCTGCGAACAAAGTTAGCTTTGAAATATCACAGTGGACCTTCTCCTCGAACGACAGTCATTTGTGTTTAATTTACTTTCGTTCAAATCTAGTAAGCCACTTGCAGGTCTAGTATGGTTACCTTGACAACTAGTGTTAAATTTAATAACGATTTTGAACTTTAGCCCGAAGCCTAAACACTCTGTTAGTAAATAATATAAATAGGTGACATTTAGAAAATAAAGATATTCTTTTTAGCCTCTGCCGTGTATCTATCGTGTCATATGACACTGGCAACAGCATTTATTTTCTGAACCTCGTTGTCTATACCAAAATAGTACTGTCACGCGATAGATTAACGACAGACTGAGAAAGAATACAAACAATAGCGTTATTCTCATTTTCTAAAAACTTGCATTCAAATAAGACACTATTATTAACAAATTTAGTAGGGTTATTAATCAGAATCCCATTCTAGAAGTTTGGGGAAGAAGGTTTGAAAATGTTTTTTCTATAGTTTGAAGGACGCTGAATCAGAATTTTTGGGTCCAACTTCTGGGAAATGTGGGGAACTTTGTAAAATAAGGGGGTAAAATTAGTACAGGGGTAAATTTGAAATCAAACGAAAGAGATACCAATATCTGAATGCGGGAAAATTCGGAGAAAAATACAACTTTTGCAAATATGAATGTCTGCCGAAGACCCGCTGCTGCGTGTAACCCCAGGAGAGGGGTAAAGTTACTATGGGGGATCAAATGTTGGAACTGCTCTAAATCTAATGAACTATAGTTCAAATTATTCTTTAGGTAACCAGGAGTAAAAAAGTCAATTGGGTCACATGCGTGTGGTGCCTCCTTTTCAAGATATATGGGAAAATAGGCTAAAGGTCATTTGTTTATTCAAGAAAGGTCAATGTTTGCAATATCCAGATTTCTTTGAAAAATATCAAAAGATTTATTTAATGATACCGAGTCAAAATATGCTTTTTGATTTTGCATAGGGTTGGTTCCCTTTAATATGGAGGGGTATGATGTCCCCACCCCATGGAATCCTACAGGGAATGTTGTACCCCTCCCATTATAACAACAATATGATGAAAGTGCAAAAGCATTTCATATTTGGAATCAGTATCATTAAACATTTTTTAAAAATATTTTTACAAAGAAATCTAGGTATTGCAAAGGGTGACCTTCCTTGAATAAACAAATGACCTTTAGTCTATTTTCCCAAATTGACTTTTTTACTCCTGGTTACCTAAGGAATAATTTGAGCTATATTACATTAAATTTAGAGCAGTCCAAACAGTTGACCCCCATAGTAACTTTAACCCTCTCCTGGGGCCATACGCAGCAGCGGGTCTCCGGCAGACATTCATATTTGCAAAAGTTATATTTTTTTCCGAATTTTCCGGTGTTCAGATATTGGTATCTCGTTCGTTTGATCAAAAGCTTCTGGGCTGCTGCTCTATTTAGTTAAAGCGCTATATCCCCCCATAATGGTTCAAGGTCATCCTGGGGTTAAACTTACCCAATGCTCAGATTTTGTTGAAACGGGTGATAAGTTGCTTGTATTGTCTCACAGGTTCCAAAAATGTATTATTTTACAGTGTGTGACATTTGGTTGGCTAATTACATAGCAAAATGTAGCAAGGGTCTACATGGTCTATGGGGGGTCACCAAAACTGTCCCTGCATATCGCAATGGTGATATCATCAAATCAGTTAAAATACGTTTTCTGTTTCAGTATGACACAAGGAATCATTTGACACCACTTTCAACAACATCGGAGCATTTACGCCCAGGTGACCTTGAATCAATACGGGCTATACATTCTCTCATCACATAAGTGCTGGGACTGTCTCTTTCATCACTCAAACGAGAAGGAACACTAGCTTTACTATAACATCCTATCTAAGAATACCAAAGATGATATACAACATTATGAGTGCATAATACAAAGTATAAAATGTTTTTATACGAATACAGCAATATTTATTGATATTATCTTGAACAAAGTATTAGCTAATATGTTGGTTCAATCAAAGTTTTCATCTATAATGAGTTGACTGCAATGAATTTCGTATTTGGTTTACTCTTTCCAGGTTGGTATCATTCAAAACGACATCAATTATCCAAGAATTATTAAGACTATTAACACTTTGTTTTGTTTTTGCCTGATTATCAATTTTCAAATCAACATAATTGTGAAGTACCGTGTGGAGGTCTTATTATCATAATTGTTCTACTGTCATTGACAAATTTTGTATACCTTAAGCCAGTTATTCTTCGAGTTATTTATTGTTAGCGTAGCCTCAGGTTGATTATCATTCGCCTGATCAAGATCAGTTTCCGGGGCTCACCACGAGGACGTTGATAATCTTGAACCCCCAGGAGCAATGCTTTCAGGCATTGCACCTGCAGTGCTTCGGAGAGAAAACCACACGCATAAACTGGTAAATAAGGCTCTGTTGGACAACAAGCACCTGCTACATAACACTGTCAAAGAATCACACCAGCTCGGCAGACAGAGACTGCGCTCTCGTCGACCTTTCTGTCGACATGCTGCTAAACTCTCCAGCTCCCAATTCAACATCTTACAGACACGGAACACTGCCTGGCTAGAAACTCCAAGACCAGACCAACTCACTATTACACCGATGACAGAACTCCCACCTGGTAGTAATCTTCCGCGCAAGGAATGGGTTACATTGAACCGGATTCGCACAGAAGTCGGTCGTTTCAACAGCAATATGAACCGATGGGGCTGTGACCATCTCCAGCCTGCCAATGTCGTTGTCCATCATAGACTGCGGATCACATTCTCAATGAGTGCCCCCTAACTTTCGTCCACCAGTGGACACAGATCTCTCAAGCCCCAACCAATCAACCGTAGCCAAGAATTTTAGTTTTAAGGTGGAAAATTTCTGGGAACAAGCTGAAAATGTCAGGATTGTTGCAGAAATGTTTTCAGAATAACTACTAAAAGTCCTCCTAAACCTAAAATCCTCTTTGGTGCTTTTTCATCAAATAAGGTGGGTGGGTCAAAGTTTGTACATTGGTAACATTACAAAATATTAGAATTGTCCTTAATGTGTTCCAACATTTTGTCCCATGTCCCCAAGGGTCACTAAACGGTAGCGTTTTGCCCTATCTACACCCGTAGTTTGAAGGACACAGACCCGCTATCTTCAAGTATCCTGGGGGTAAATATTTCAAAATGACCCAATTTCATTGACACCAGATTCATCAAATTGCTCGTCGAGTCATTTAAACAGGAAAATGTTTCATTCAATCACCTACAATGGTTCAAATATTGCATATCAGAGCAGAAAGCAGTGACCCCCCCATAGAGCCTTAGAACCCCGTCACACTTGGCACTGTAATTTTGCAAGTAATTACCATCACCTGTTTTTAAAATATTCATTTGGTTTAATGTACAAAGATGAAGAATTTTACACATCTTTCAGAAGAATCCGAACCATTCTGAAAATTTACCCCAGGATGACCTTGAGTCTTTATTATACCATATAGTTTTTATAACACAAGCCATAGATAGGGGCCAACTATAAAACCTTTTTTTTTAATCCTTGGGCCATGACAAAATTGTTGGAAACATTTAAGGAACAATTGAAATATTTCGTTTTTTACCCCGGTACACACGTTGCCCCCTTATTCTGAAAAATTCAAAACAAAGAGGATTTTTTGGGGACTTTTAAGTATATTATTCTAGACCCTTTCTGCCCAATTCTGACTTTTCAGCTTGTTCCCAGAAATTTCCACTTTCCATTGTTTATTTTTTTAATAACTTGGCCAACAGTGGCTGGCTCCTCCGCTCCCCTCATGTTTAGTTGCTGCCTCATACGCAAAGAAGAAGAAGATTTTTTTTATTTTTTTTATTTTTTGCTTTTTTTAAGTTTTTTAACTTTTTTATGAAAAATACAAAATTGCAGAGTCATTAGCAAATAGTATAAAATCTAACGATGATAAGTGCTATGTTTATGTCATTCATATAAGGAATAACAAAGGACCCAAGATGGATCCCCGTGGAATACAACATCAAATCTAGTTGAAATCCGGTTTTGAGGACCGATATGAGAGATATACCGCTTTCTTTCAGTTTACTTAATTTAAACCATTCTAAAACTATACCTCTGAAACCACGGTATTCTAATTTGACAGTACTATATCATGGTCAATAGTATTGAAGGCCTTTGGTACGTTTAAAAACATACCAAGATTTTAGCGGCGACGCTAAAAAAATTGGTCAACCGGCGAACGAATCGAGCCGAAAGTTTTTTGTTTTGTCGGTGCATTACACATGTCAATACATTCACACTAATCCGTGCCCCCCCCCCGTCAAAAAATCCTAGCTACGCCACTGATATCCATGTAAATTATAATATTCATGGGGCGCCCCTTTAAAATGAGTTCAGTAAGTCCAAATTGTAAAATCATGGTTTATCGTTTGAATACATTCTCTAATTTTTTCAAAATTCTTTCATAAACTTCTAATCCATTTAAAATATTTAGGTCACATTCTTTTGATGATAACTTATTTATACATTCACTGTCAATTATGAACACGTCAGAGTAGGTTGGGAGCCAAACGCCCAACCGTGTCCTCATTAAAATAGCTATTGGACTCTTTGGTTTCCCTCTGGGTAAGAGTTCCATATGTACCCCCTTCAAAGTTTTATTCATGTAACAAATTCGTTTATATTTTGGCATTAGGGTTAGGGTACTTGTCAGTGTTAGGCCATAAATAAAAAATGATTTGTTTCCTGTAGAATTTTAAGAGGGGTACATATGGAACTCTTTCCGTACTGTGATATCTTAATGTGTTGAAAATCATTTTATCACTTTTTCAAGATCATGCTTAGTAACATCGAAGTTCCCATTGGATTTTTATGGTCATAACTACTTTCATCAGATTTGCATCCCATTCAAATATTATAAACATGTCCAACATTTTTATTAACAGATCCTTTCCAGAGCTTAAATACATTTTTACTTATATATGACTTACTTATTTTAATTGATATATTGTTGTAAGGCGGTTTAATTATTTTGGAGCAAAACACACACACACCGTTACTAAATTAGACATGAAATACACTGTACGACACAAATTTATATACAATTTCTAAAATACAGCTGCAAAAGTAATTATAGTCCGGCGTACTCACAGTCCGGCTACAACGGCAATGAATAGGGCACTCAATTCACTTGACTCTTCACGCACATTAAGTTTCACGCTGTATTCCTTTATCTTCTATGAGCATGATACAATGTTGGCTTTTTAATTAAATATCGTGCTTCAGACCTGGGGATTACTTATTTCCTTCACTACATTAAACCAATATTATTTTAAAAAAAAAACAGTTCAGTGTAATGATTTTTTATGCACATGTATTTAAAATGAATAAAATGTCAAACTCAATTTTACTTCTCGAATATCAGTACGCAATTGATAATACATAACCCTTCAACAGCTCAAGCGAATAATTGAGCTAAGATCTTCATATGCCGCCAACACTCTTCCCATTTCTTTTACAAGCTGACCATTGTTTTGTGCACGCAGTTGACAAGATTTCGTTTCGCATTGGCATAAGTTCTTTCCTCATTCGCGATAAAAGAGATTCTACTGTGTGTTCAATTAACTTTGACCATATGATTAAAGGTGCGTGTTCAATCGTCTTTGGACCCCCCTGATTTACCCAGAAGTATATCGCTTGCTATCATATGAAAGGCCCGTATTTTTTCATTGTTGTCCTTAAATTTTAGCCAGACTCAAATCCATTTCATTCCCAAGATATACTGACAAAAACTACCGTTTTAGGTTAACCATCAATATTAGCACAGTATTGATAGGGCTTTACAACATGCATTATTGGCGTCTACCATCAAAACCGCCAGTTTGTCCCCGGTACTTGATGGGGTGTATGTGCATTTGCCAGGCTCTCATATCAAGTAGAAACAAAATTCCCTAAATCGGAAACAACCACCTTACATGTTTGTCGAAAGAAATTATAAAGGGATCAAATTCGTGATAGAAAAGCCCTTTGCAAGGCTGACCTAATTTGTGCTAACCTAAGCTATTGTCTTTAAAACCCTTTTTCTATTCATTTACCAGAAAGGCAATGGTATTCAGCGACCTGCATTTTTAAAACTCATGAGCGAGGTGAGTATGTTGCCCTTTATGTATTAGTTAAAGGCTCAGGAGCATGACATTATCAGAAATCATGTGTCTGGTCAGGCGTGGTAAGCTCGTTAGTCGCTTTGCAAGTCGAGCCCCCGACTAACGGGCGAACCCAATGCCTGGCAGACAATTATTTCTTGATAAGTCTACTTCTTATTCTTTAATGTACACGTCGAGCGAAAAAGAAAGCTAAACCTTAAGAATACTTAAAATATGAGTTTTCCGTACATTTTTCTGATAATACATATGATTTAATTCAATTTTTTTTATAAATAAAAAACAACTTTTATACCCCAGTTTGCTTATTCGTCCTTGTAAAAGTCTATACTTTACTGAAAGGATCAATCACAATAGGGGTGGTAACGGTAATGAGTCTAGATTATGTGAAAGGGATAATCGGATTTCAAGGTTCCGAACTCAATTCACATGATTGGATTGACTACATTAAACAAACATATATGACCAGTTAACAGGGCAATGTTTGTAAACTTGTTGGGCCTGGTATCTTGACTAGGTCCGAGACTGCTTACACACTGGGCAATTGTATCTGTTAGAGTTTAATACTATGGGCCATAACGATGGGCAGGCATGGAGTGGCGGCAAGTCAACAAGAAAGTGACCGTAGGAGTTAACTGGTCTATAGGTCACCCGTTCAAGGCAAATGATGAGCAGGTGGTGCTTTATAATGTTACGGCTCAACGACTTCTTTTGAATACATCCATTTGTGATCTGTTTACAGTTAGACATGATCACTGATAGTAGGGAAGGCTAGGGCGAAGGCACCAGTATGACGTGGAAGGCATACATGGCTTGTGACAAAAATTTGTTAGCAGTGTCTGGTTTGGATTTGAGGGACGATTTCGATGACGAAGACTTGAAAAGCAAGTCAAGCTGCAGAAACAATTAATGGGTGACACCAATGAGCATTTTGTGGAGGACGTGTGCCAGGCACGGGCCGCCTATTCAACTTTTCTACCAGTGGACCATGGGAAAACCCTCCAAAAGGCGGGTGCAAGGAAAATACGGTGAAATTGCCTGATTTATTGCTCTGCAGTGCTATCCATTGACCTTTCCATGGTTGGGCAAGTCTGAAGGGCTAGCTAGAATGGTTAAGGCACCATGTTCAACGTGGCTGGGGTACTACTCGGCTGGTGTGACCTAAATAACCTGAATGGAATTTGATTTGGGGGGCTGAAGTATATCCTATTATAACGTTCATTCATAGAAATAGTTGGCCTTCTGGGAAAGGCAATATTAGGCAACTCTGAGCATATGTTAGAAATTGGTGCAAGACCTAATAGGTTTGGTTCAAGAATAAGTTCAATAGTTCCATAGTTATGTTATTGACATCGCCAAACATACAGGTTATATACATACAAACAATAGTAAGGTGTTTGTTTAAAAGTTTGTTAGGCCTTGGTTGCACTGATCTAAACCACAAAAAATGACCAATGTAATTCTTTGGACATTTTATTTTAAAAATTGTATTTTACACTAGTTAACAACTTATTTTGGGTCAACTTCTCACGTTTTTTTACAGAAACCACAGATACGGTCGGAGCACATTTTTAACCCATTTCATCAGAAGTTTAGCTGGCGGGAAGGAAGTTGTACATAAAAATGTCTTATTGAAATGTACGGCAAAGCACCAGGATTTTTATTTCAAACAAGACAAACAAATATGATCTTAATATAGGGATTATTTGGTCCCTCGAGGTATGATTTTAAAACACACTAAGTTAGAATAGCAATATGGATTGATTTCTGATCACCAAACAAATCTTTGTCTGATTTTGCTTCACTAAAAATAGAGGCTTTTGCATTAAAGTGTCACCAACTTAATTTGTAAACCTGAAAAAAGGACAAGAAAAGTTTGCTCAATAACGACAAAAATGGACTTCTAAGTTAAATCAGAATTGGGACATCATCCGAAATCCTTATTTTCAAGAATCTTTGATCATCTACAGCTATACAACTTTGAGGAAGTTTTTCAGTTCATTAACCGTAGGACCCATGTGGGAGTGATTGGTTATGTTGGGAGTGAGAGTGGTGAAGGGATACGGGAAGAGGGGAAAAGAGGGAAGTCGAAAAAAAACTGATTGTCTCGAACCATGACCGGGGAATCACGCTACGGTCGCCGTGGCCTGGCCAGCGGCCACCGGGCAGCTATTCGTGCCCATGTGTGTCTTCGTTGATAAACGTCTTGCGGCATCCTTTCTCACACAGTGCAGTTGTTTTTTTTTTTTTGGGTTTGTGGTTTAGGGTGATAGCATTTGGGTTCATTAAAAAAGAAACCGTAGAGTACAAAACTATTAACCTCAACAAAATTGAGGACATTGCTAGATAGTAAATGGACATTACTGCTTTAAGTACTTTTATTTTTAAATGTATTTTTTCTGCCCCAATCAATGGATCCCAAAAATTTGATTGAACCTACTCCCAAACATCTAGAACACCAAATATGATAATAAGTGTTATTTTGTGAAAACAATAGCAAATAGTGGAATGGGAAATGCAAAAATGGAATGCAAACCAAGGAAATATGCGCATAAAGGACTGCCATCCCAGAAAAAAATTGAAATTGATATGTACCAATTTAAATGTGGCTATTAATTAAAACGTTTTCTAGCCTATCTATTTGACATTTAAACTCATGCCAATTAAAGCATGTGACAATAATATACAATTAATTTATATACAATATTCGATAAGGCATTTTCCTATGGAGTGGTGTAGAGAATGATATAAAACCATATCTTAACTTGGCAAAGAATTTTTTTTTTTTTTTTTTTTTTTTAATTTTGTATCAAAAATGAGTACCAGAGATGTTTTTGAGTATTCATTGCCTTTCCCTGTGATTTTCAAGACTTACACTTATTTGAGACTGTTTGTGTATGTCTTCTCTGGTTAGAAATTACCAAAACACCATTTTAGGGCGTGCATTATTTGGTTTAAGATTGAACATTCATATTTCTTTAGATTTTTTAAATTTAACTTCTCATTTCATTATTTTATTTAATTCGTGGATGACGATGATTACCCTATTTCAATACCAGTGCCCCTTCTACCCAGAAACGAATCTGTATCCATAACCAATGTTGATGACAGAACTTGCATCTAAGACATAGATCTCTATGGTAACCAGTGCAGATGAGAAGAGCATTAGGTGAGGGACAGAGAACAGTCAAAACTGCCATAAAACTCCGTCACAACAAAACAGAACTTGGTTTACAAGGTAAAATTGTAAAGCAATTAGGGCAGTAACAAATTGCTTTTGGATTGTCCCATTATGAACAATTCCTGATTTGGCTCAGTCTTTCAAATCTCAGGACTTCGAACCATGGTCACTTTACTCTGTAGGTAGTGCATGAATTGCAATATTAATTGATAATAAACAATATTTTTAAAATCAGTTTTAAAACTAGGGAGTATTTTTTTAAAGTGTTGAATTATTAAATAATATCAGTGTAGATGACAATTAACTCACTTTAAACATTAAATGTCCGCAACATGTTATATTCAAAAATTACATAATATCCTCTTTTGAACTAAATTCTTTGTGAATTATATTAAAGGCACTTTTAGGCAAGGGCTAAATCAAAAATAAAAAAAAACAAAAAACATCCAAAATCTAATCTTTGCATTTCTTTAAAAAAACATTGCTATATTAACATACCTGCAAAGTGACAAGATGATACAGTTTAAGTTTACGTTTGACAAAAGGCCAAATTTATTGATATTCACCCAACAAATAGGTATGATCAATGAAACAACAGCACACATATTACATGAAATAATTAAACAGTATTAGAACGAATATTAAAAGCAGAAATAACCAAATTAGACACTACTTTTAGACTGTTCAAAATCACTGACAGGCATTATTTTTAAGAAATAATCAGTATCTGAGAAATATCAGTGTTATAAGCATAATTAATATGAGATAAAAAGCTCTTTGGACGCTGAGGAGATAAGCTTTACATTTTATAAAAATGATTATTCATTTCTGTTCTTGTAAGTCCAAGTGTACAAATCCGTGTTTTCAGGAGGGATTTAGGGTAAGAAAACGACCCTTTTACGATCATTAAATTATGTGCCACTAATACGAAAGTTACAAAAAGTAGATCTTTGGAATACGATGACGAATGTGAACATAATTCTCTTGACTAAATGAAACGTTTAAAATTGACAGTACTTCTAAGTTTGTTTGTTTGGTTAGAATGTTGAGAATACCCATTCCATATCATATTGTGATTTCAAGATGTTGAAACTAAGTCATTTATTGAGATTTGGAGATAATGGTTGGGTTTATCCCACACTCATTTTGTTAATTAATTACAAATAGATGATGCCATTGACCAAGAGAAGGAAATTACATAATGAAAAGAACGATTTTCAATCAAAGCCTGGACAACAAGGGAGAAACTTTCCAAACAAACAATCTGAATTAGTTTCCACCAATATTTAAAAGGAAAGTGTTAAGCATAGATATTAACAAATGGAAAAACTAACCAATCCCACCTCTGACTGCATTATTGGTAGCCTTACAGATTAAATCCTAAAAATACGATTGCATACTACCTGAATAATTTTCAGCGCATAATCATAAAGTTATCATCTTGTAGCCCTTTAAAGTACGTATGGGGCCATATTTCACACCCCATACGGTTAAGATTGGTAATGAGTGTAAAAAACATTTTTAACTACCTCTTACAGGAACAACTATACAAGTTTTCTCTTATTTAAAGAAGACATTTGCCCTTTTCTTTAAGAACATTAATAGCTTTCGTGAATGATACTGAGGGTACCCCAAAAGATACCGAGATAACTATATGACTGAAAGCCGCATAATTAGGACACAATAAGGTTTTTAGTCATTACCTACTGTGCGTACGGAAACTTACTGCAACACGTAGGCCAAATTGAAATGGCGATCATATCTTTGAACCACTCTTTTATTGTCATGTTACTTTGGAAAAATTACTTGGGAATTCTTACCAGAATCTTCAATTTCCAATATATTGTTTTCATTATTTTGGGTGGATCACTGATAGTGCCTTATGCAAAAAACAAATATCATTCAGGCCAATCGCACCCATGACGTGAGAACCAACTTTAAAGGCCTATATCTCCGTTAATCAAAATTATTGCACCCACAGGAATTATGTACATCACTGGTTCTCAGACTGGTTTTCCAGTTACATTTCTAACAATATTATTTTTATTTTTTTTACTTTTTTTATTTTTTTCAGTTTTTATCTTAAACCTTTACCATACCAGATTAATGGTAAACAAATTATATTTTACTTCAACAACCAGTGTTTTTGTAAGCCCAAAATTTGGGCCATTCTCCGATAAAGTGTCAAATATCAACATTAATTAAAATCCTGAAATCATTGAAAATCGGACACTTTATTATGTTCAAACCCGGAACAAGGCAGGTGATCTTAAAAAAAGAATATCCCCCAAGATTTTGAGGGTATTGACTACGTTAACACTTAAGTAAAGTATCTGTCGTAACATATCTGGAGGCCTTTTCTTAATCGTGCCGTTAATAAAAGTACACGCTTTACACGACTAATCTATAGATCTTAAAGGTGCTTGTTCCGTTTATGTGTATTGTGTTTCTACTTGCATGAGAGAGATGGCACTTGCACATACACCCCATCCAGTACCGTGGGAAAAAAACTTGGTGGTTTGAGTTAGACACAATAATGCATGTTGCAAAGTCCCTATTCAATACTGTGCCTAATATTGTGGTAACCACTAAAACGGTGTTTTGGTTTGGGTTATATCTTGGGAATGAAAGGATTTGAGGGCTCAATTCAGGACGGACAATGAGGAAAAATATGGCCTTCATATGATATCAAAAATCAATACTACTTCCAGGTAAATCAGGGGGTCCCAAAAGGACGATCGGAAACACGCACCTTTAAACAGGTATTACCATCATACTAAAGCATGTGTTGTATTCGACTTTTACCTTATGCATGCTCTTCAGAGACTCTTACGAAACTTTTAATAATCCAATATTATCTTGTTTGAAACTTTATAATTTCTGGCACAATTAAGCTGATAAAAATTCATGTATATGTGATATGCGCTCTTTGTAAACGAGCATCGAGAAGGACACATTTTAAAACCTGGATTTGGGCCGGGCGACATGGTAAAAAAAAAAAGACTCAATTATGCATTAATCGCCTTAGATTGATACTTTTTGCCCGGTTACAACTTCAAGTCCAGATGATTTTGAAAACAATTACTCCCAAGTATAATTTATATTAATAAGCATTCAGTTCTTAATGAGCAAAAAAAAGCTTTAAACTGTGTATGACTGAGAGCGACACGAAAATCATTTGAAAACTCATCTGAAGAACGGCCCTTTAGTTCAAACTTTTGACGAAAAATTGAAATCCTACAGCTTGTTTTGGATATAATTAATAGCCTGTGTCAAGAAAAAAAGACTCATAAAAAATCTAAAATGTTTCAAAACCAACCTACTTTACGGTTAAATTAGAAACTACATTAGTTGAATTTTTGGCGCACAATGTGCAAAAAAAGCCCCAAAACAAAAATGGGCCGCTTTCACGCCAGTTTCGCCCATAATTTGAGACCCGTCAATATTTTTAAGTTTTCTTTCGGTAATATGTCGTCTTTGGGTAGTCAATGCGCTTGGCAAATTTCATGGAAAAAATCCTACAGAAAGTTTTTTTCAAAAAACCGGGGGGGGGGGACCTTCCTTTTAGATCAACGTGAGTTGCAATTAACTGCCCTTTTAAAGTGCAACAAGAAATTCTAACATAAGTGCCAATAAAAAAATAAAACTTTCTGATTGTTGCACTGAGTGGGTTCCTATCAAAAATATCCGCCTCTAAAAGGATTACACCATCTCTTGCTTTTTTTTTTAAAAAAAGTGGGGGGGGGGAAGCTTTACAGGGTTAATAATTTCTCAACATTCCCAACCATTTTAGCGAAAAAGAGGTGAAGGTAGCACCTTCACGGGGACCGGGTTAGGGTATGCCGTTTAATAGTGGGGGATGGGCCAAAAAAAAAATGATGGTTCAATTCGGTATACTCTGTGTTTATGTAACAAACTAGAATAGTGAAAAATGCATGACAAAATCGAGTATTCAACCCTGTTTAGGGCAAAATTGGATTTTTGCTTTCTGGTAGAAAATTATATTTGCCGCGTCGCCTACTTTATGACATTTCATTGTGCAGCCATTAGGTCCGCGGTACTTATTTTGGTGCCAATGAAAAGACTGATTCTTATCTGCTGGTTTCAAAATCATAAGCATCAGATTGCGTTGTAACAAATTCCAAGGGGTGGTAACCCCCTGTGTAAACCCGTTGCAACAAAGGCGGGGCAAGAACCGTAAGCTGAGACTAATCTTTGGTACAAATTTGTGAATTTTTAATTTCCTATGAAGCAAATAAAAAAAAGCAGCCTATGTTGTATAATTCGAAATATAAAAAATCGCCTTTTTTTCCACTTTTAAGACTTTAGCATCTAAATGAAAGAAATCTGTTGAGTGTAGGCAATCTATAGTATATGAAGCACTACATATGACAAAAAATTAAGGATGCCTTGAAAAAGGGACGGTCTCTCACAATTCTGTTGCGGCTGCCCAAATGCTCCAACCAAATCCCTAAGATTTTCATCCCTGAGATTGAATCATTATGTAATGAAATTCATATTTATGTTTTCCTTTTTTATAATTTTTTATGAAAGAGTGTGTGATGTGATGGACCCTAGTGACTTGAAAATAGTTGAAGGCCATTATAAAGATGGATGGTTCTTTCTCACCATGACTCACCCCCCCCCCCCCACACTGATTGATGTCTAGCCTGTAAATCCCTCGGAGTTGAGGGATGCAGGTAGCATTTAGTTTGCTTTTTTTTATTTTCATCAGCAACAGGACAGGTGGGTGCATGTTTTTCTCCCTTCCCTTTTTTGTTTCATTGGGTTTTGTTTTGTGGTTTGTTGTTGGTTCGTTTTGAATCTTATCAGTGGTGTGCATGCAACCAAATTATCATTCTGATTGTGCCCATTGGATTTAAATACGTAGTGTCAACCGCGAAATACTAAGCTTTCTGTATCTCAATTTTGATATCCGTGTGTCCACCAAAAAACGCAAACACTTGGTGGCAGGTGCAGTACGTTTTGAACCAAAAGAACGGGACTACTTATTCTTTATTCTAAAGTAAAATGGGGACTGTTAGCTAATATCCCTGAAAAGTTCAAAAAGGTAGAGTTATATTTTTTAAGATATGACCCTAGAAAATCAAGTAACTCAGGACCATTTACCCCATAATGAGGTGCTTAATTACAAATATGGCACTGTACGTTTTGCACCCAGAACCACCCAACATGATATCTCTTAGTCCAACCACCCATTTCCTTTTTTTAAAGACAGCTATGCAACAGATATTAACATTATGAATGTTTCCATTGGGTAATAACCATGGATCAAAAAAATGATTTAAACACATTAAAAGATCGAATTAGGAATGTCTGATCAACAAACTCTTCGTATTGTCCAATAAGACAGCATTGGATTAGCTCGTAGAGCTAATCATCATTCATTTTGTGACGGCACACCAAGAGTTATCTTAACCCCCAAAATTTAAAGACTAATAATATGTTGATATTGTGATAGAATTTGTGTAAAAACATGGTTTACTTTATAAAGTTGAGAATGTAACATTATTTTCAGTAACACGCAAGCTGCAGCCCAACGCAGTATCATTTTAGGTAATGTGAGTTTGTCTATGACTAACTACTTTTAATCGTTTGAAACAACACATAAATAATTGTTTTTTTAATTTTTTAGTTATATTAAAGGTGCACGAGAGATTGCGAATAAAAGGGTGTCCCTAAAAAATGTGAAAATTCGATTTGTACTGGTGTAAAGCTTTCTATAAAAAATATCACCATCTGAAAGGATTACACGGAGAACTTCTCTTGGTACAAAAAATTTTGAAAATTATAAAAAAAGAAAAATTAAAACAAATACGAAATTCAAAAACTATGTTTTTATATTGGAAAGCTAAGCAAATAAAAATCACCTATTGGTCATTTTAAGTTATTTTGCAGCCAAATAAAAGGGGTAGGGATATCTATTGCATGTCTAATCTAATGAATCAATACATATCACAGAAATATGGGACACCTTGAAATTCTTGTTGCACCTTTACTGTTTTTCATATCAGTTAAGTAATAATTATGTACAATGCAGTCATTTGACCCAGTAGAAAGTTGTTCTGCAAGAATTGGGAAGTAAAGTTTGCCATTCTTTCTTTTCATTGTCAGTGTGTGGTTACCAACTCCTCATTTTGTAAAATGGGTTCTGCGGGTTATTTGATTTTGGGGATATCTTAAAAACCATTGACTCTACCTTTATGAACTTTTCAGTGATATTAGCTAACAGTTCCATCAAACCTTACAACAAAAAAAACAAGGGTTACGTGCTTTGGTTCAAAACTTATGTCGCCGGCCACGAAGTTGTTGCGTTTTGTTTTGGGTGGGGGACACACGGTTACATGGTGTAGACCTGCCCTGCATGTTAGAAAAATATAGACTAAAATATTTGCTGTGGTGTGCTTTTCCACATTATTGTGTTTTAGCAGTTGGTAAACCACACTCTTGATCGATTGAATAACTTGCTATGCAGCAAAAATTGTTATCTGATTTGTCATTTTGCTTTAGAGCAATCAGTCATTTTTTCCAAATTCAAAATGCCCATTTTGCCGCTAATTGCTATCGGGTTTGGTCATATCAAACAACCTTTTATACGTCTCTTTGTAAAAAACAGACATCAGGCATTTTAGAGCGGTCTTGAAGATGCCATTTATGGCTCTTTTTTTACCAACAAAGGTCAGATTCCGACTTTTATAAGTAAACAACGCATAAAAATCTTAATTTTCTTGACAAATTTACAAGCCATTTCAGATGTCTTCACTACAACAATTTCAAGCAACAGTTGCAAAAAAAAGATTCGATGAAAAAATATGGCACGATGTGTGTACTTTTGAAGGGAATCATGATTGTGGCTTAAACAGGAGGAGATAATTCAAACGTTTCAAAGGTTTATGAACAACACACAGTCAAAATAAACCGCAAAAACTTGTTTTGACGCCTGCTATCGTTAGTTCCCTATATAAAAAAACATACTCTTTGATTTTCTGTCAGCATGACAGGAAATGAAAAATCCATCATTTATTACATAAAGATGGGTGTATTCAGCTTAATTCACTTCAGGTGTGATTAATACATCGGTAAGTCACGTACAAAATATGCAAAACCAGAGATATCAATGATTGCAGTAGCTATAATATGAGGCCATTCAAAGGCAACAACAATCCTTTAAGTACCTTAGATATTATTTATATATTAAAACCTCTGAATATTCATTCATACGTACTTCAGTAATAATTACTATATAAGTTCTGCTGCTAATAATTGTTGTTCACAATTGCTTTAATTTACATAAACTTCTCTATTAGGCCAAACACGTTATTTTTTTTCAGCTAGTCTTTTTCCAACGCTAACTTAAAGGTTACTTCTTTTTGTTCTTACCGGTATTATTTATAAAAATGCTATTAAAGTCATAATACGTGCGCAACACTTCAACCCATTGGCTTTTCGTGATCCACAGTCTCATCCCATTGACTTTACCTAAAGGAGTTGAGATTTTTACATCACCTGACCGTTAGCCTAAAGTATAAGCATGTTGCCTAATCATACTTGCAAATTCGATCTATCTAATTAACGGACCGCCGAGATGCTGTTCACCATATAGCGCCAAATGATCCTGTTTGTTATTAGGTTGGGGATGTCAGATTGGATCCTGCTGGATGTCTCGAGCAAATCACATCAATGGAGTTAAAGGGGCGACGACCCATGTTTTGGCATGGAACTTCCAACATGTGACGTCTGAGGACTACTTGGTCAATCGCACGATGAAAGTGACAGGCAAATCGTGCACGGCGTTGGGCAACAGAAGATGAAATGGAGGGATATCTCCATATATCTGTGCTTGGTCTTGTGCTCACGCCAGGATATGTTTTGTACTCGCATAAGAAGCTTGGTGTAGGTGCCATCCAGTCTATCCGGAGCTCTTTCTTCAGGGTCCAGGTCTCAGATCCATATAACAGGATACTCTCTCTCAAATGATCTACTCTGGAGACATTATACATTTTGTATTTTCTGTCCGTTAAAAGGACAGAAATTATAATGCAGTGGCCTTGGCCTCTGGGGCACCGTGATATAAACCATTGTTAAAACATCAACCCCTAATTCAAATCAACTGAAATTGGAATTAATCCTTTTCTCGGGAATCTAATGAACCACAAAACAAAAATGAGGGTCGAGCACACAAAAGGCACCTTTAATTGATTTACGTGGCCCTGCATTATCTGAAATGTACCTACTGCACTTGTTTACTTTAAAGGGTCACTTTAAAATTTTCAGAAAAGGGCGTTCCCATGTTTTTAAAGCCGGGTGTTTTTAACATCTTTATAATGCATACCAGAGTATTATTTCACCCCTGAAATGAACAGCCAACAAATTTTATTTTCATGTGTATGTAATACAAATGAGCCTTTAATCATTGCCAATAGTAAATGGTTACTTCATGGTCATACGTAATTTAATTATGATGTGAACTCCACAAAAAGATACCACATTACTTATGGCTTTGTATTTTTTTAACAATTTAATTTTCACTTGACAATGCTTCAAGTGCCATAGGCTATTCAATAGCCAATCTATGTAAACTTAATGACATTACAGTGTATTAAATGTAATGTTACTTACCCGAAAACACAAAAAAATGCATTTTAATGGCAATGAATTTTAAATCAATATTTGTTGTATGGAAAACATGGTTATTTGCTTTTTTCAACTTCCAAGGAACAGCAAATATTTTGCTGTATAATATTTAAGCTCGTCAAGATTTCAATCGGTAAGACATGCTCCATGTGGACATGCATACAGGGAGTTTGTCAATAGGTGTGTGAATTTTTTACAGTACTTTAATGGAGAGTAATTCATGACTTCTTCATTCTCTTAATTTGTTCCCTCCCTTACTTAACCCCCCGGGGGGGGGGGGTCCCAACTTGGGTTTGGGTTGGGACGTGCCTCCACGACTATGGAAGTAGGACCCATA
>JAMKCH010025913.1:0-18687 GCA_023653785.1 Ophioderma brevispina
GCGTGTATATTATATTAGAGGAACCTTTCATTCAGGTCTTGCCTTTACTCTTTTGATAGCTATAATTATGAAATAGTAAATGAATAGAATTGTTGAAATTAGTAACTGAAGGTAACTGGGGAGCAAGGATACATTTGGGGGAAATCCTCCTATACTCTGCCACCCCTATTTTATTTATTTATGGGAAACACTTTTGATAACAGTGGCCCACACACTTATATTCCCCCACCACACCCCTGCTTGGTGCTGGTGTCACTGATTAGTAGCAATTTATTTCCCTGTTACAAACAGTATCTTATTCCCTATCTTATTACCAAAAAATATAGCCATTCAAAAATTAATGTGGCATCTGGGCAATTTCAAAAACTGGCAACCTCATTATTGTCCAGCACTGTCTGGCTGTCCAGGCAGGATTAAGGCGGCAACCATAGAGTTACTTAAATAAACTATTTAGCTCCATGGATGGCAAACATGGTATTGGAAAAAACCGTCTTCATTGTCTTGATGAATTTGAACGGCAACCAAAGCATGTGGTGAGGCATTGGGCTCAGCTCCTCACTGTGTGGAAATCACTATTTTGGCTAGCCACTAAAATATCTTTTTTGGGGTAATTCAGTGACATATTATCCTTAATTCTCATATTTCTTTCATGTTGAAACATACTCTTTCACTTAAGTTGACTTAAAACCATCTATTTGAAAGATTTAAAAAAATTCTATTTCCACATATCACTTAATAATTAATGGCGATACTCCTTCACTCGTGACTCTGTAATCAATAAAATATCGGGTCACAGGTGACGGGTCGTGTCATTACGTCAGCTGGGGGTGTTTAAAAGATTTCGTCCGACGTCAAGACGAACCAAAACTTTACTATATTCAAGACTTGACGGTAGATAAAAATCCCATCGCCATTATTTAACAAATTGGAAAAATGTTTAAAAAAAAAAGAACAACATAATGACGCGATTGTGTACGTTTTTTATGTTTGAAGTCATGAGAATGTCAATGTCGAGTGTTTGTGTTTGTAAATGTGATCACATTTTTTTTGGTGGGAAGATTAACAGTGTCAGTTGAAAATGAGTGAATAAAAACATGATGATGATAATGAGGGACAAAATGTTTCTTGCCTATTTTCTCTGTCCCCACATGTTATCGTTTCATACTTATGTCATTTCTTCTCTCTTGGTCGGTCTGTCAATTCATGTCCGTTTACTTTAGTGTGTTGTTTACTTGTTAAAAACAAAACCACACTCGTTGTATGCTTGCCTAATGTATCTCCTTCCACACTTGGCATCGAACAGGGCTGTAATGCACGTGGGCGAGATAAAAATTGCGCACACGCAAATGATCTTTTGGGTATTTTCATGCATTTCCTAAAATTTGCCGTTGCCCCCTACAGTACCAGGTCCAGAACAGCTGTTTTGGGATTTCCCAACAAATAGCACCGAGAAAGGCGATGTAAACCGCTGTATTTTTATATCAATTCCTAGCCATCCACAAAAATAACATCTTGAAAGGGTAATGAGACATTTAATCATTACCTCAGGGGGGTTATTTTTTTTGATGAAATAGTGAAGGATTTGATTAAAATAATCCATTGCAAAGAGCAAAGTAACAATATCCATAGACGTTTACGGCCCGTATGGTACGTAATAATAACCTCATGGTATAATGGATAATTACTGGCACGCGCGAATCGTCATTACTTGAAAATTTATGAATGGAACTAATGAATATTAAACAGTAGCATGATCTCCTGACGTCATCTTTTTAAAAATATCATAACATCGGCAAGGCAGGGCAAGGGCAAGCGAATCGATACGCACGCAATAGCGGGATTTTAATGGACAAGTAGGTAACTATTTTTATACCACAAAGGGTCATTCCATGCAAAACACCAAGGTGTGGAGAACCCACCCTCTCAGCTTTTGTTAATTTGCAGGCAAATGGTACATTTTATGGGGATACAGAGGAGGTCAAAATGAAAAATTCAAATTTCCATAGTTTTGAAGTTATGGGCTCTCAAGTTTTACGACGCGGACTATAAATTGTGATTCAGATTAAAAAAACTTTATTAATGCGATTTTATAATCAGTGTTGCTCTTTTGGTGTTGATTCAACAAGTGGCAAGTCTAATTTCTTTGCATACCCCTAGTAAAAATAGGCCCTTAAATGTTGCCAGGGTGCAAAATGGACTAAAATGGGACCACACATAGCAAAAAGAGGGCTCTTATCTTGACGCGTACACCTGATGTGAAGTTCCTAGCATTGAAAAAATAGTAGCATACACTATAACATCCCTGTGGTAGAAGTTTTTGTTGTATTTTTGATGCTCATTAGTGAAAAATTTGTATTACATTCAAGGCAAAATTAAAGCTATGTTTGTAAAGTTTGCTGAATTCAGAACCTTTCACTATAAAATTGCAAAAATTTACAAAGTATTTTGGGATTTTTTTTTTCCATCACTACAGACCACTTTAGATTTGGATCAGTATCATCCAAAACTTCCCAAACTCCTACATGACATGTTAGGCGACCCAGTTCCAACATTTTCCGAGTACTTTGTGCAAATTTTGCACTTTTTCTGGTAAAGGTTTTCGAATTCTGCAACTTTTAAACCAAAATGGGCTAAACTTTGCCTTTCATCTTTTTTTCGACATGAAGACTCAAAAATACAAAACAAAACTTGTATCACAATGATTTGTTAGTAGTTTATGTCTGAATATTTTTCAATGTTAGAACTTCACATCAGGTGTACGCGTCAAGATAAACGCCCATCTATGTTTGGTCCCATTTTTGTCCATTTCACACCATATGGCAACTATTCGAGGGCCTATTTTTACTAGGGGGATACAAGACCTTCTAATTGCCACGTGTTGCATCAATAACAAGCACTACTGATTTATAATAGCGTAAGCAAAGGTTTTTTTTATATAGTAAATCACAATTTTATAGTCTGAGTCGTAAAACTTTGAGAGCCCATAACTTCAAAACGGAATGGAATTTGAATTTTTCCTTTTGACCTCCTCTGAGCCCCATAAAATGTACCTTTGACTGCAATTTCCAACAAAATCTAGAGGTGGTTCCACACCTGGTGTTTGGTGGGTATGGAATGACCCAAAGAGGATATTATCAAGATTATTTACATTTATAATCGAAACACAAATGAAGTCTGTCCCATCACAATATTTTCTGTCAACATTTTCCCTTCAATTAAGCCTACACTTACAGCTCCCCTCCAACTCTCCCTCCTGTTCTTCTCGCCCAGGCGGCCTAGTTACCCATTTTTTTTCAATGGAATTCCCTTCATGACGGCACCTGGGTACCGTGGCTGCACTTAGTTATGCTCACATGGACCGCCAGGGCCAGGTGATGACTTTGGGGTCAAGGCGTGTCACACAGAACATTTACAATGTAAATGTATACTGTCCAGTGTAGATCGAAATCTTGGTTCGATGTTCATTATGCTGTGGGCCTGACATCGCGGTTAATAATTTGCTGGTACATTTTGGACGAATAATGGATGGATCCATCGTCCTTCCTCCAATGAAAAGATGATGGAAACATAGGCCCTAAAGGTGAAATGAACGTACGATTACACTGTAGTATTTACACACAGGTAATAGATGCGAATATATGATAGATTTACTGTGTAGTCTGATCCGAAATCTTGGAATGAATTTGAGATTTATGCCAAAGATATTACTCAGAATTATCGTCAGCATATCGTCGGAACCTGACGAAATATCAATCACATTATGAAAAAATTATCGCATATTATCGCCATCCGCGATGATCACAGCGCCCCTTGAATTTTTTTTTTTTTCCTGTTCGTATTGAAGGATTTACCGAACCCAGGTAAAATGGCGGACATTTACGCACCTATTTCTTAATGTTGTGACGGACCAAAGGCTTCAATGACGACCCCCCACCCTGCGTCAGAATGTTTGGTTGGGTTAAATGAACCACCCATGACGCACCTTTCCCGGGGGTCGCATAGTGCGCCATACAACTGACAGTGTCTAATCCTAGACAACAACAACGACACAGATTCAAATGAAATTGTTTGAAACATTTTACCCCCTATTCCTTTCGTTCAAGATTTGACTTGCACTGTATTGTAAATAACGAAAGTATGCTTTGAAGTACATGGTATCGCTTAAACCACGACTGTACGGTGTTTTTACTGCTATATGCGTTCTAATTTGCATATCAATCAGGGTGTCAATGGAGTGAATCGATTGGCAGCTGGATTACGTGCATGCTAACCTTTCAATCAGAAGTTAATTTATCTGAAAAATATTGTTAATGAATATTGCATCTTATTTTTGAAGCAGTTTGAATTTGGGAACAGCTCGGTAAATCTCGGATTTCGGATTCCTGCGTGTACAACTGCAAATTTTGGGGTCAGATTTCAAAGAAGAAATATAATCTTTAGCTCTGAACAAAGACACTACACAGAATATATAGTTAGAGTGGATTTACCACAATTATGTTGGATTAGGTGTGTTTCCGTCACTCAAAATTGTATATCCATTATCCGCTTCAGTCAATTTAACATCCATCTTTAAGAGCCAATAAACAAATCCGCGCTTTTGTTTGTATTTTCTTGTGCGTCTTCTTTCAATTTGTAGGGTCGACAATTCCATTCCAAGCCGCATCGTGGTAAATTGGTTGTGAGGTTCTTCGTTTTGTGTGAGGTTATGAGTGACAGTATTCCATATTTCTTTTTCCTATGTTCCAAAATGATTGGGCACTAGTTAAAACTTTAGGCCTTCTAAAATAATTCCTTACTAGCAAAAATGTACTTTTTGAGCACGTCACACTCAGTTTCGTCCTCGGGGTCTGGTCGCAAGAACAGTTTTAAAAATATTTGTATTTTTTAAAGGCAGGGCCTGCAATTTCGACGCGAATCCGTGAATCGATTCGCGCCATGATTCTCGTAAGATTATGCGTACGCAATCAAAGTTGATTCGCGTAAATCCCCAATCAAGAAAAAAATAATGCTACCAAAATGACCGATAATAGTTGAAATATGAGACACAAAAAAACAAGCGTATTTTTCTCTTTCTTCTCTTGATGTATTTAAAAGGGCTTTTTTTTTTTAAACTTTCAAAAGAATAAAATACACGTCGAACTTAGGTTGAACACTGACAGAAATCTGTGCATCTTTGATAGATCACGCATCGCAACATCACGACATGTACATTGTTTACTAAAAATTGACATTTAATTGACCTGACCCCGATGGCACGACACGCCCGCGACCTCCAGCCATGTGTTTACCACGTACCTACAGTAACCGTAAAACCCAACTCCTCTATTATAAAACTGAATATAAAAATACGCGTTTTCAGGTTAAAAGAAAAAACCGCAAAATAATTTCGAAAACGACTTAAATGGTTGAAAAAATAAAGACTTCGTTTGAAATCAACTTGGGCTATTTTTAACACTAGTTTATACATAAAATAAAGAAATTGCATATCACATTGCCAACATGAATATTGAGGTGCGCGGTAAATTTCTGGTCTCGATTTACCTTTCAGTCTGCCATTCGTAAACGCCGCTCGTCGAGGAAGCACGGAAGAATCGTAATTTTTAATTAATTAAAAGAACTCACACGTGGGGTTTTAATTTGTGTTAAGGACTCATACTTGGAGTTTTATTAATTAAAAGAACTCATACGTGAGGTTAATGGTGTTAAGGACTCATTACTTGGAATTAAACTGACGTCTTCGTCTTCAAGTAGTCAGTAGCAGTGCAGTAGTGATGGAAGTCGAAGCCTTAGTAGTACGTGTTACATTGTAGTCATGGGATGAGTCGATCCTAAACAACGTAGGTTTGAGTACAATGAAGACAAATCTAAAGTTGTCAAGCAACATGCGTCATTTGTAACAATAATTGGAAAAAGTAAGGCCAACTAACAAGGGCAGTCGTTAATGATGTTCATTTAATTATGGGAAAAATGGATACAAACATATTTATCTTTCACAGATCATTGGAAAATTCTTGTGAAAAAGAGGAGCTGCCGTAAAATCTTCAGCTTAGATTATTTCATATGATGGGAAAGGATTTTTTTAAGGGACCAACAAATACAGCCAATTTGTGAGGTCCTCAGTTTGACCATTTTTATAGTCAGCCCAAAATATCCATAATAGATCTTTAATATTGTCAACTACAAGAACTAACACCTTTTGGGAAAAAAAAGAGACTTCCTGCACTTGACTGAGCTATAGTCATTAAAAAGAGTCATTGATTAAACTGCAAGCTTACAAGTTTTCTGCCTTGATTTTTTATGCTGCTCACAAAACAACTTCAAGTAATCTCTCTTACAAAAATATTGTTGTATTTTACTAGATTCTTAGAATACAAATATGGTGATAACTCATGTATAATATAGTTAATACAAATGATTACTTTTTATACTTAAGCAGGCCAATTATACCACTATATATTTGAATTTTCAAAATCTTACGAGAGTAGTCCGACAATTGATTCTCGCAAAATTACCTTGCGAGAATCAAACCTGATTCTCGCAAGGTACAACGAAATTGCACCCTGAAGGGATTTTAAAACTTCATTTTGTGTTAAAAAAAAATACGTTGAAATGTTGAAGACGCTATTTTGACGTGTAATTTACACATTGTGAAATACTTAAAGAAACAATATCTGGACTTGTGAAAATTAAGGTAGGTACCTTTTCCCGTTCTCACGAGAACAGTGGTCGGTCGGAAGACAGCATTTTTCACCCCGCGCGCTTTAGCGCAGCGGGGGTGTTAGTCATGATGGGCGAAACTCGACTTTCGTACTGTGTGACGACTATCAGGGGCTTCATTTTTGATCGTACGTCTATGAATTTGTAGTGTGTAGGGATGGATATGGGACCAGTCTTGATAGAGCAATATCCCGAAATCGGGTTGTGTGTTTGGCCGCTCGGAGCGGTTTTCGGGCTGGGGATCTTTTAGAATTGGAGGGAAATTGGAGGAACATTGGTAATATTCCCGGTGTTACGCCTATGCGCCGTGGCATTAATTACTCCTGCCGAGGTCTGGCTTTTGGCAAGAATTCTCGTTGTTTCTCCCGGGTCTTCATATTAACATCTATCTCGATTCCCGCTCCTTTGTGGGTATGACTATCATATGAATGTGTTTGTAAGCTCCTTCTATCAAGGTCTCACCGAAAATAATAACTTCGACCGATCTTCTCTGCAATATACGGCGTCCATTCTTTCCCACCGTCACGGGGTAGTCTTGTCCATACTGCGAAAGACTGCAATATGGTGGGCTCGGGCGAACATCAACATTTCCCACGGTGCTACGGCACTAGAGGCTAGCTAATTTAATATGCTCGATCTTACTCTCCGCACCGCCGAAGTCATGAGGAGGGTAGTTACATTCAAATAGGCTACCGTCTTGTTATGCACGACTGAGGGTTTCATTTTGAAACACAGCCAACACGGGAGTCAACATTGCACAAGTGCATTACCTACAAGAGCGAGTGGCTATCATACCACATTGCCTACGGTAACGCTATTCGTATAGTATTACTTTCTGGACACATGTTATGGCATTTTCGCATTTTGACAGAGTTTACAGCTATTACCAACGGAGTCTACTGAAATGTTCCGGGCAGTCAAGAAAGGCAGTGCATTGTATCAATCTCGTTGGGTTGATGGTCCTTTTCCCATTGTCCCCAGGTCCTCGGGGAGCGGGACTTCACTATTCTGCGCCTAGGGCCCGCGGGGAGCCTCCACTTGGGGTTCGGGAGCGACTGTCGGAACAGTGACCCGGGGGGCCAAGCTCCTCTGTTTCCATCCGTCCCCGGGTAGTTGTTTTCGGGAGCGGTCCTCGTCGCAATCAGAGCTCGGAATTCCGAAACTCCGTCGGCTATCCCTTCGGTGTCCCGTGGGGTGTTCCCCTGCGCTAGTTTCCAAGCTAAGCTAGCGATACAAAATATCAACAGTGAGTGCATTGTATGCTGGGGGCAACGTCAACCCAGTACTCTAGGCATATTGGATTGATTCATTTGATCTGTACATAATACTTTAGGGACATAATAACTGGCAGCGAGGAGTATGAGAGGAGTTGGAGGGGTGTGGGTCTTTTTTTTTGTTTTCTTTCCTTTTTTTGTCACCTTGCTTTTGAGTTTTTTGTTTTTGTTTTTGGCGCTCCTGGTCTTTTTCCGCGGGAGCGTGGCAGCTCCGAGGAAAATTACCGCGGCCCATCACCAAAGATTTCACACAATGACCGAAAAAGATGATGCAAGGAGTTATTTTTTGTCATTACTAAACCGTAGTTTTTTCATATCTACAAAATAAAGTCTCTCAGCTTACACGTTAAACTGGGCCACTTCAATTTTATGTTTGAGGTAGCTAGACTGGTGCCAGGGTCCCCTCCAGTCGCCCGAAAAGTCTCACTCTACTCTGTGCCCGTTCTTGCCCATTTCCTACCCCTTACATCACCCGTCCTCACTCCCCTTACCCAGTTTATGGGGGGCACCCCGTACATCCCCGTTTCCCCTTTTCCCCCTGTTTTTATCCCTGGTTATCCGGAGCTTTCTTGTTTCTCGTTTCACCCGCTGTTTCCCTTTTTTATCCGGCTGGTCCGTTTGTTTTCTCAGACGGGTGCCTTATTCTCGAATTTTTTGCCTCTACTTTTGGCCTTTCTCCACTTTTTGGCTTGTTGTATCAATAAGATACAAACTGGGCGATAGTTTAAACAGCCCTGGGTCATCTTACGGATCTGATTGGCTGTTGAATAAGATGCGAGATTTTTGTGTGCTCGAGTAATGAAGTTATGATCAGTGGCATCAGCTCATCGACATTTAATCCCGTTGCCTTGTCTCTTGTCCTCATTACACATTTCATGGTGACAGTGGATAGTGAGTCCTTTGAGTTCTTGATTCGCGGCTTTGAAGTTATTTGTTTTCGAACTGGTAACAAATGTACACAACTTGTCGGGAATATCAAATCTACAATGAATTGTAACGGTAAGCTAATTTTCAGTGTTTCACTCGACTAAACTTTGTCGCTGTTATCCCTACACTACTACGGAATCGGTCTCACAGTCATGCACATGATGCATGGCCATAGTAAGATGAGCTGTCCCACGCATCCCATGAACCCGTGAATACCACATATCCCGTCCCACTGCTGTTGTGGATTTCAAAGTTCCCCCCGGGCCTTCTATATAAAAACAAAAACAAGAGTCCAATTGTGTATTATTAACGCATGATTTGTTAGAAGCAATCGCAAAACATTTCATATTGCCACTGTTTACGTGTTTCATGAAATCAAAAGGGGTCAGACAATGGCAGAGTTTGAGATTCTCAGTCATGGTAAATGAACGAATGAAAATGTTCCTTAGGAATAATCATGTTAATACCACCAGGCTATGTATGTAGTCTACGTTTCTTTTCATAAATTTTGTATTTAATTTGTAATACATTTTATTTTCCCTTTATCCATTTTTAATTTGATTTTTTTTAATGACTTATTTGTTCATTTGTTCATCTATTTGCCTATTGTTTTTATGCTTTGTCTATTTATTCAATTTTGTTATATCATTTCAAATTATCCATTTACAATTTTTCATTTTTTATTATATTTGGTTCATTTATTCCACTTGTGTATTTACATTTTTTAATAATTTTATTGATTTTTTAGTTTTTTTGTTTTTGTGAATTTGCATTTGGTTATTGTATTTTTTTTTTATTTTTTGTTTTTAATATTTGTACATGTCATTTTGTTTTTTATTTGTTTTGTTCATGTTGTCCATCTATTATCGTTGTTGTCTACTTATTAATTTAATTTATTTTATTCTGGCAAATTATTCTCCATATTTTTTGTATTTATAGTTTTTCATTTATCCGTATTGTGGAGTTACATTTTTTATATAATTTTTTTCTTCTTTTTCCATTGTGAATTTTGCATTTGGTTATTTGTATTTATTTTTTTTCAATCTATTTGTATCATGCATTTTGTTTATCTTGGTGGATTTGTTTTGTTTATTGTTTGATTCATTTTTTATTTCTTTGTTTTACCTTATTTTCAGTTTATTGATTACAATGGTTAGGTCTTTGGTTTTTCCTTTATTTGGTTTATTTTAGGGATCTTTGGGATGGGTAATCATTTCTATTTTTATTTTATACTACCTCCACCTTCCCCCCCCCCCCCCCCATATTCCAGGGGGAACTATGGTTACATCCCAAACATGCCACTTACGTGACTTTGATTTGCATATTATATAGCTGTCACAAAAGACGGCCCTCGCTTGGACTGGTGCGCTGGACGCTCTGCGATCAGCTAATTACGATCTGGGCGGGCCTCTTTACTCTGTAACGCACCAACTTGCTCGAAGTCTAACGCGCAATCAGCCAATCGGATTAACGCACTGTTTTATTGCTATTTGAATCTGTTCCAAAAGCCATCGGGGACCCGCACTTCCTTGTTTACGCACGCTACGCCGCCATTTTGAGAATCGATTCCTGTCCTTGTTACAGCTTACTATACCTTCATGATCTCTGTGCAGGTGCGTGTGTGCATGCAATACTCGATTCGCTAAAAACGCGGCGTTTCACAGATGTTTCAAGCACTGATTTGTAATGTCTTTTTTGTGGGAAAAGTACACATGTCGTCTTGTTTTACTCTTGAAAAGACCACGCCCTGGAACTTTCCCCGGGACTGTCCTCGGCTAGACCATGACCCTATGCCGCACATGATGTCATGAGACATGACGCGCTTGCATGAATGACCAATTGGACCATACCCTGAAAAAAATGCATGATCGGTATCAATCATGCATGAACTGTTTTTGCTCAGTTTTTTCATTCAAGAGATCCCTGCCGTAGCTCTTCGATTAAATTCCTCCCGACGCTAAAAGTGACATGATGGGCTAGTAAATATGTTGTCGTCTTATTCCAGTTTTGTTTTAAATTTGTCGAAAATGAACTTATGTGTAATCGGTGCACCAGCGATACCATGCGGGATACAAGAGAAGATTTCATAGCTTCCCACAATGCTTGCTTCCAATGGAGGTTTTTGTACCGGTCTGATGGTGGATTCGTTAGGATGAACCATGGCGAAATTGGATAGGACTGACACAAACTTGCTTTAGAGCGTTTCTCTCTAACGATCCACATGGCACCCTGTACAAAACTCCAATGGAAGGCATGCATTGGTGGGAAGCGAACTGGTATCGTTCTCTTCCTTGATACCATTGTCCACTATACCGCATGTGGGCATCAGTTTTCAGCCTCCGGCATGTCGGCAAGCCATCTTACGTAGGAACGAATGCCCGTGGAATGATTGATAGAAAACTTGTTTTTTTTTAACCTTCATATTAAATTTTAGCCTATATTCAGTTTGTTTAATGTACTAAGGTTTTTTGCAATGGAGGTGAACTGAAAAGTTATAATATAGTGTTTTTGTTGATGGCTTCATAGTCGGTTGTATATTTGAATTGGAAATCATGTTTTAGCAAATGTCTTCCATCTTTGCGGGGCCCCAATCAATTTCATTTACTAGCTACGTCCACGCAGAGTCATTGTGAGAATCATTTTGCTCTCACAATGACCCGCGACGTCGCGCGTCGGGTATTTTATGAATAATACCATTGGATTGGATCACGCTATTACGCAGGTTATTAATAATTCATAGTACTGTTCATGTACAAACACACTCCGCCTTTGTCCATGTTCATGATGCGTTCACTAATGAAACCGGGAAATCCCCATGTGCCATCATTAAAACCTTTGCGGGGTGGATCCATTCTAAACACCAGCCGAATTTTACAATTTTAATCTTGATCAGTTTACCGGGTCCAAAGCACTGAGGGCTAGCGGGTCCAAGAAATCTTAAATTTATACATCTCATTGGTTTTAACCCGTAGGCCTAACACAAAATAGTTACAAAAAAATCCAATTTTTTTTTTGTGTGTTTTCGAAGTAATATTTTCTTATTCCAAAAAAACTCTTGAAGAACAACACTGTAAGGTTTATTCTGATTTATGAATAACAGACAAGGTCGTCTCATTTGATGCTTTATGAGTTGCTGTATTATTTGGCTTGGCCGCGAAGTGAGGTTAAAAGTGGACCCATCGTTTCTTTCTTCCATTGCAATCTGATGTAAAGTAAACGGATCAAGATTCAACTTCTTGCAACTTCCCCGGGTTTTGTTGGTTTTACAACCGTCACATTGTGCCTAGCATTGAATGGTACAATAAACCGCGCTGCTATACATGTTAACTATATAGCCTATGCCAGTGAAATTGGTTTCTGATCATGATGATGTGAAATCATGAAGACTGAAGAGCAATTGTGAGTAGAGTATTAATCATAATATACCACACCTGAGCCTGCAACCTGTCATTAATTTTTTTCAGCACAACCGGCATCCCGTGTGGAGATTTGAAGCCTCGATGTGAAAGCACTATACAGTAGGTCCGGTAGGAGCCCTAGTCCGGGCTCGCATTAGACATAACAGAATACAGCGTGAAAATAATGTGCGTGAAGAGTCACTTAATCGATTGCCCTATTGTTCACCTCATTGGTTCCCGGCCTCTGAGTACGCCGGACAATGTTATCTACACCTGTGCTCGGGCATCGCGGGCAGGTACCAGGGATTCAGTCCCAGCCTTGTGTCTGTGTGTAAAAAACCGCTATGCCATACATCTTGGTTTCTGAATCATATGGAGGGGAAGAGTGTTTGTTGGATCGGGGGAAGGGTGGGTTGTTGGATATGGGGCAGAGGGTTGTTGGATAGGGGAAGAGTGGGGGTGTTTAGTAGGGGGGCCAGGTGGGTGGTGTGGGGTGGGGTACACCAGGGAGGGGCGGGGTGGGGTACATCGGGTAGGTGGGGGTTACTCCCCTGTTACCTTCATATTCCATACCCCCACTGTGACCGTCATACGACCCGTGTGATGACCTTTGGTGACCCGAACCATGGTGACCTCATTGACCTACGGTGAACTCATGTGACCCTGGTGAACTCATGGGACCCTGGTGACCTCATGGACCCTTGGTGACCCTCATTGTACTGGCACCTCTCTGCCCTTGGTCCCATTTACAAGTCAGACCTTCATAACCCCATGTGACCCTCATGACCCTTGTGACCTTCATGACCCCGTGTGACCCTTGTGACCCTCATGTGACCTCGGTGACTCATGTGACCTTGGTGACCTCATGTGACCTTGGTGACCTCATGTGACCTTGGTGACCTCATGTGACCCTTGTGACTCAGTGACCTTGGTGACTTCCATGTGACCTTGGTGACTCATGTGACCTTGGTACCTCCTTGACCTTGGGTGACCCATCAGTACCTTTGGGCCCCATTCACCAACCGTGACGACAGACAACACCAAAGGTCCAACGACCATTAGTGTTTTTGTAAGTAATTGACACAAATTTCACTGCATACTTCCTCAAATCAATACTGAAACAGATATATTAGGATATGTACACGTGGTGTAAGGCCGTACTACCGGTACTTTGCTTTCCTTTTTCTTTCAGTGCTCACACACACCAATTTTAAGCCCCCAACTCATATCTTTTTACTATTGGTTTATTCTAGTCTTTCACATAATGTTCATAAATGTGCTACATTGTTGCTCATTGCTTAGAATAGTGAACCTTTCCCTAGGCACTCCCAGTTTCACTGTGTAGGGGTCCGTTCCCGAAATTCAGATGTAATCGTCTTGCCGGAGTGGACTAATTTGTCCAAAGCACTGTGTACGGCATGAAAGATTTTATGTCGACATATGCATCTGGATTCACGAGTTTGTGGGACAAACCCCAGGTTAATATAATCAACAGTACAAATGTAAGGTTAGTGCTTTCACTTGTGTCAAAATCAAATAATGGGATGATTCATTATTCTTCTGCCACCATTCCATATGCAATTCTCCTTTGAGGCTGCAAATTCATCAGGATAGGCACAATCATCATTCTTTCCAAATCAATCAATCAATCAATGGACAGGTCCTTCCATAGTCATTATGGGCATAGACATAATCAGTAAGGGATTGGAAATCGTAGGAAGAATGTTTTGAATAAGTAGGAACGGGTAGGAAATGGGGTCGATAGGGTGTTACAAATGAGTGGGGGACTGATGAGAGTGTTGACCCTTGATAATAAGGAGGGTGTTAGGATGATGGGGTTTGAATGGGATTTAGTTGTTTAGCGTAAGGGGAGATCTTGGGAGGTAAGGGATATCTTCGGTCCGGGTGGGGTGGGATTTGGGTGGGTCCCTCGAGGGTTAGGGGAGGGGTAAGGTGGGATGATGGGGCTGAGTACCTGGGCTGTTGGGAAGGGGTATCTGGTTGTTGAAGAGGGGGAAGAGTGGGATGTTGGGTAAGGGTAAGGTGGGTTCCAACATATTTTTTTGTCTTTTCTGCTGTAAATCCAAGATGATGTGACCTACTTAGATACATGTGGTCGACATCAGGGTTGGCTTCAGGGGATGGGCACCCAGAGAATATCAACTTCAGAATTTTCAACACAATTTTTGTAAAAGCATCATGCATTTCATTTTTTTTTTTACCTTACCTCATGAGTTAATCATGTCATTTTCCCCTCCTAAGCTTGGTGGCCCCACCCCTGTGCATAATTGTGAGCGAGGTTACATTGCATCGTTGCTGCTCTCGTTTTATTTATGATACTTTTTTATTTTATATTTGTTATTCATGTTTTTGATATCTTCGTTTGCTCTTATGACATTATACATTAGGGTGGAATTAGGAATTAGGACTACATGTACATCAAAGGTAAAGATTTTCATTAACTTTCTGTTTTTTTTACGGATTCTGAATTTGCTTAGTCCGCATCGATCCTCTGCGCATCCACCCCGGCTTTTTTCAGTACACTCCGGACGTAGCGTTGTAGGAGGTTAGGTACGGACTACGTGCAACGCTACGTGAACGAGCTAGGATATTGTAATTATTGCAGGCTTCATTTTCAGAGAAAATAAGGTGAACATTTTTGCTCATCCACACTCAATGGGAATTTCATTACATTGACTTCCCCTATGTTAGCATGAATCATCATTTAAAAAATATATCTTTTTAAATGCAATTAACAGTCCCCGCAGAAGAATCGGGACAGCGTATTACTACCTGGCGGCATATACAAAGCGTTCAGCGTAACTGCGTACGAGCAAGCGTACATGCTTGCATCCCATATTTACAGACGGCGTAAATTTTATACGACCCATTCACTTTACCCACCTCGCGTTCAGGCTCCAAAATAATAATTAGGGCCGTCAAGGCAAATTTTGCCCAATTTTAAAAGGCGAACCAAAGCATTACATGTTAAAGAATAGCATTTTTTTAGGGCACCAAGGCAAATGGTAGGGGGCACCTAGGCAGCCTTAGGTGCCTTAGGTAATTTTGAGAGCCTCTTCGCGTTGCTAACGACGGCGTGCCAAGTGTCCACGATGCCACAATTTATTTGCGGGAAATGTAGGTCCTGTTTTTTGTGGGCCGCCTCTATACATGTAGCTGTCAGGACCACTTAGCAATCCGTTGTGCGTGTGGATGTAATGTGTGGATGTATGTTGGATTGTGAATGTGAAATTAAGTTTTTAAACAATCGACCTCAATTGAAAGTTGGAGTTCTGGAACCAACTTCTGTCCATAGGTGCACCTTGGTATCCCTCATATGTTGAGAGGTTCAAAGGTCATGTCCAAGGCAAAGGCTCATTTGATGTCAAGTTGAAAATGGGCTAAAAAAATTAAAATTGACCTATGTAAAAACTTAAGTTTCAATTGGGAACCACTTGTGTCACTACAGGTAGGTGCACCATGCGATCCTCATGTTGATAGAGGCAAAGGTTATGTGCCAGGTCAAAGGTCATGGGCAAGTCCCTGGAAAAAGTGCGGAACTTGGGAACCTTCGTTTTCCGGTAAAATCTACTATTTGGAGGGAACTTTTTCGTCAGTAAATTACATAAAATTGGAGGAAATTTTTGCAATCTTGAAGGGAAATTTTGATTGTGTTCCCGGGATTTGGCTTTTTTCCAGCCCTGGTCAATGGGGCGGCCCACAGCTTTAATATTCTTTGAATATATCGAGCGCGAAAGCCGAGAGCTGCGAAATTCATAGTTTAGTGGGCGACATTGCATTGCAGTGCATTTTTTGTGCAAAGCAAAGCAGATTAATATGGTGTAATTTAGTTAGTTGTTCATACTACATTTCTAATTTCTCCAGTTTCTCATTCTTCCGGAAGAAATATGTTTTCTCCGGTAGGTTTCTTCTTCCGGAAGTTTCCAGTTTCCACCCTGCTAATAGGGTGTTTCCGTAAATTAGGGAGCCAACTTGTGACATTTTGAGAGCAAAAAGACAACAAAATTTAAGAAGATCTCATAATTTTCTTGAACAATATATGATATACATTCCTCATTAAATAACAATTCAATAATCAGTCAAAAGTACTTTCAAAAACTTAAAATATAAATAAAACTACATTCCGGTTCCCTGTGTACTTGGGACACCAACCAATTTTCTGATTTTTTTAAAGATAATTTCATTCCTAATACTATGTGATATGTATGTAATATAGCGGGTGTCCAACCGCGAGGTACTTCCCCAGAAAAATAAAATAAGGTTCATGTTTTTTATCCTGGGCACCAATAAATGGTGGGGTTGTTGCATTTACACCCCCATGGGTAGAAATTTGTCGATGTGTGCGAGAATCGGGAATCATCTAATTCACTACTGTGTTAGTTCCAAAGTTACGAGAATCAAATTGATTCACAAGCCAGTAATTTTATGAATAATTTTGGCGAGATCGATTCTCGGATTCCCGCCGAAATTCTACCTGACCCCATCCACAACTTTGTGTGCATGTATTTTTGTCACTTTTTTAAGTTGGGCACTCAAATAAGGTGGAATTTGTGCACATTTTTGGTACCATTTGTTTGTTTTCTTTAATAAAATGATGTTATAAGCATTGAAGAATGAAAATTTAGCTTAATTTCAAGCCCTATTTATCCCTCTAAAAATACCACAAAAAATAATAAATTTTTACACACTATTTAATTATTATAAACAGTTAACAGGGGTAGCGCTGCATGGTAAAAGTAAGGGTCCCATGGAAGATACTTGGGACCCCTTAACCCCACCTTTAGTTCCTGAAAACAAGGGGTCCAAACCAAAAAAACAAGGGGTCCAAAATGATTAAATGAAGTGGTAAAAATTTGTTCTCGAACCTGGCATAACTTCCATATCTCCACGTCATGATCAGGAATTGTACTAATTCACTCCATGAATGAATGGGCAGTTGAGGAGTGCATCTCTAAGTTTAATTCACCTCAATCCAAAAAGACATATCTCGCCTTGTCACTCAATCTCCCAAATATTGACAAACAATTAAATCAAGAGATAGTATTTAAGACTCACAGACAATGCAAACAGAAACCACCGGTAAAGCAAAGAAAAATGGCAAACGATGGATAACTTTATCCCAAGACAAGTTTCACGAAATATTTTTGAATATTTTTTTCAAAGTTTTGCCCTTTTCCACCTTTGCATCCAAAGTTCCTAACATTTGGAAGGCAGCATACAAAGGTTTCACACAGCCTCATGTACTGCATTCTCATCTTAAATGTGTAGGAAGTGACTATTTCGCCGTACTTGTCTGGCGAATTACCTGTTGTGAAATCTATTTACCGACAACTGTAGGCGGGCGCATTTTTTGCTCAAAGTTTTTCCCGGCTTTCCTTTTGCTTGCGGTTTTTTTCACTAACGGCTTCCAAGAAGTGAATATCCTTGGCTGTGCGATTATTTGGGTTGGTACATTTGGTGACCCACTTTGCTGCACCCAGTTTTTTGCTCAGAATTCAGCAGCCTTGAGACGGATGAAGTGCACGTGATCTGTACTTTATCCGTAAAGGCTGTCTGATTCGAGCAAAATGATTCAGAGAAAGTGGGTGCAGTATCCGTCCGGCGATTTGTTGGAAATATGGAGAATTGACTTGAAAATACGTAATTTTTGCACGATAAATTGGGAAGAATTGAAATGATCACCGTCGGGGAATAGACTTTTGCGGTATTAGTCGCCAGGCACCGTCGGAGATTTTTTGGCCCGAATTCATGCTCAAGGACCAGGACCAGTCTTATGTATCTCATAGGCATCTATTCATATTTTTTTTCTATTTCACTCCACACTCTGATTGTTTTTTATGATTCCAATCTCCAACCTAACCTACAAAAAAATCAAACTAATTTTTGTTCCTGGAGTGGGGATTCGAACCACGACCTTTAGATAACAGACAAGCGCCCACAGACACACGCCAATCCGAGCTGGCAGAAAGTCGTTCTTTTGTATACTTCAATATAAACCTTACGGAATCAAGCGCACACATAATAATTATACACATAATAGCGCCCTATGAGACGAGTTGAAAAACCTCTCCTGGAGCATGATTCGGGCCAAAATCTCCAGAATCCATTCGCCATACTAGTCCGGCGAATAGCGTTGCCAAAAGTGTAAGCTAGCCTAGAATACATCGCCGAGAAAATATTTTTTTACTCTGAGAAATTATTCGAAATGCCCACTAATCAACAGAATAACATTCGTACTAACCACTTACAATGGTTTAGCATTTGAAAGTTTAAAAGGGTGAAATTCTGAGGAAAGTTTGGCATCAACATCCACTAATCTGTCCGGGTCGACCATTTGGACTCCTACATGC
>JAMKCH010025914.1:0-48998 GCA_023653785.1 Ophioderma brevispina
ATTTCATAATCAGATCACCAAAATACATTATTAAAATTGTGCAGCAACATCGAGCAGTGTTACATCCTAACTTACAACACCAGAAACTAGCACCGACAAGTTGACACCGACTTGGTGTTAAAATAATACCGGGAGTTTCGCTGTGTTAGCGCATTTCAATATAAGAAAGAAAAAAATAGGTATTTTTAAATAACTAAATTTGGTGTGTTTTTTATAGTAGAGGAGCTAGCTAAGATATGTATGCACTTAATTTAGGAGAGGATAACTCGACTGTTTTAGACTAATATGAACCCTAGAAACAACTTGTGATATGTGCCAAAATTGATATCCGGGGCGAAAGGCCTGATTTTCGCCAAATTCAAAATGGCCGCCAAAATCAATCAAATAGCCTACTAGGATTCTTAAGGTCGCTTAGAACAAACGAAATAATTGTGTTTTTGTCAATATAATGGTATATTAAGATAAAAGCAACACAGAGATCATTAAAAATTGTATTTTAATATTATTAACATATTTCAAATCCATAATGCCAGCCAAAATGGCCGCCAAAACATTTAAAATCTACAAAATTGGCAATAGATTGACTCTTATTTGCCATAAATCAAATCCAGCATGCCCAGCGTATCAATCAATTAATTAATAATATCTCAATGACCACATAAAATTATATCTGACAGTTAATATTTGTAATAATACTTAAAATTCAAAATGGCGCTCGATTAAGGCTACTGAAAAGTGAGAACACAATAGAAATTGCCATTGTATATAGTACCGCTATCATCTAGAAATTGCCGGCCGTACAACATTTGGAGTTATCCTCATGTGCGTACAGTACGTGTCTTAGCCAGTCCCTCTTCTCTCTTTTCTAGGCTAATATGTATCCAAGGAACAAACTAAAATGTGTACCACAAATTCTATCAAGGGCAAAGAGCATGATTGTTTGCCAAATTCAGTGTTCACTGTAAATTCAGTGTAACATAACTTAGTCAGGATGTATCAGACAGTGTTCATAACCGATCCAGGTATATCAGGCAGTGCTCATAATATAACCGAGTCCAGGTATATCAGGCAATATTCATTCAGTATAGGTTTTTACAACAATCACCTGTCTTACATTTGTAGTACTTGCCACACTTGATCATAGCCATCCTGCATCAAGGACACACATTATTGCGAGAATATTTGCCACGTGTGCAGGGATCTTGCAGGCCTTCGGGTTTTGAGATCACAATCTCAGGGACTAGCAAATTACCCCTACTTTCAAACCATAAGACTAGGAATTAATTATGGATGCATCTCTTAATTGGCCTTGGCCCCACAGTTGCTGTTGGTAGTAATGTTTTCTTATTATTATGTTGATAGTCAAGCTGTTTTCTCAAAGTTCACCTTGTGGTCATTGCTATAAAATGCAGCAAAACCTATAGGTCATCAAACGTCTTCAGGTCTGTTGATGGTTTGGGGCACTTGACCAAGAATGTTTCCGCCATGTATTGTACTTTCTGTTACCTGGTACACGATGTCAAAATTCTTGATCAGAGAAGAATTTTCTTGTTTGCGGGTAGCGTTTAGGGCTGCAAGTTTGTAGTCGCTATAAGCTTGTCTCCCCACGCCATGCAGATACGGTAGAGTGGTCATACCGATCTTTTCACTCCTGAGTTGCGAACAAGCCAGAGCTCTTTGAGGCCAAGATGTTTCCAATTAACTGTGTTGTGGTATAAGAGACACACAAAGACATCTGTGTCACCTGATGATAGCATTATGGATGTAGGTCTTTAACAGTGACCTAAAATGTATACCAAGGTATAGAGTTTTTTTTTTTGCTTTGGTTATTGGTTCTGAGCTACTCAACATAGAATGCCTAAAGCGGTTTTGCTGATGAATGATGACAAAAAGTTCTTTAATTCCACTGGGCCATTTTTGTTTGATGATATCACATCAAGAAAAAAACATTTTGTTTGGCTTTCTTGTTCTTCCTTTCATTCTTGATGCTGTCCTTTCTGTATGTAATAAAAAATACATGGATCTCACCACAATTGTGCCCATCAGCTTTGTTGACCATAGATGTCGAGAAAATGTCATGGAATGTCTTATCTACATCCTCAACGCTTATATCAGGGGATGCGGATGTCTTTGTGTGTCTGTTATACTAGTACTAATTGGAGAGATCTTGGCCTCAAAGAGCTCTGTTTTTTTTTGGTTTTTTTTTTTTTTTTTTTTGGGGGGGGGGGTTTGCAACTCAGGAGTGAAAAGATCAATATCATCACTACACCGATCTTCATGCCGCTAGGAGATGAGCTTACAAAGTGTCTTCCCGCACTCCATGTGCTGCGTTGGTGTGATGCAACTACCATGATAGTCCCTAAACTTGCAGCCCTGAACGCTGTCCACAAACTAAAAAAATCTTCTCTGATAAAAAATGTTGACAATCCACAGCACACGAAAGCACAATACAGATTGCGGATACACTCTTGGTCAAGTGCTTCAAACTATCCACAGACATGAAGACATTTGTCGACCTGCGTTTTGCTGCATGTATAAGGAATGGACCTCAAAGTGAACTTTGAGAGATTGTAACTCAATAAATGTTAGGAAACATATCCTGCGCGGCTACTACCAACAGTAACTGTGAGTCCAAGCCCATTAGAGACGCATGATCCGTAATCATGAATTCCCTAGTCATATGGTTTGAAAGAAGAGGCAATTTAATTGCTAGTCCTTGAGATTATGATCTCAAAAACACAAAGGCCTGCCAGATCCCTACACATGTAGCAATGTGCTCTCAAGAATGTGTGTCCTTGCAGGATTGCTATATATGATCAAGTGTTGCAAGTATTGCAAATGCAAGGCAGGTGACTGTTGTAAAAAACCTGAATGAACACTGTCTGATATACCTGGACTCAGTTACGTTATCATGGTTATGAACACCACCTGACATACCTGGACTCAGTTACGTTATGAACACTGGCCGGGATCCTGGACTCAGTATAATTATGAACACTGCCTGATATACCTGGACTCAGTTATGTCAGGAACTCTGAATTTGACAAAAATTGGGCTTTTAACCCATGAAAGAATTTACGCACTTTCTAGGTTGTTCCTTGGGATCATATTACCCTGGAACAATTGAGATATTATTGGTTGAGGCCTTATATTAATTAGAAGAGGGCTTGGCTAAGTTACGTAATGTATGCACATAAAAGGATAACCCAACGGTTATAAATTATATATTTACGTTAATAGATGGTAGCGGTGTAATGCCAATTTCTGTTTTTCACCTTTCAGTATCCATATCGGATGCCGTTTTGAATTTGAAGCATTATTATAAATATGAAATGTCCGATATAAGTTTATGTGGTCATTGAGCTAGTTACTTGTTTGACACAAAGGATTTGATATATGGTGAATACGACCCAATACATTGCCATTTTTGTAGATTTCAATTTTTTGGCAGCCATTTTGGCTACCATCTTGGATTTGAAAAATGTTACCATATTGAACTACCATTTTTAAATGAGCTGCGTGTTGCTTTTATCTGACCTTACGAATTTTAATAGGCTTTTTAATTGATTTTTGCCGCCATTTTTGAATTTAGCAAAAATCAGGAATTTCGTCCAGGAAATCAATTTTGGCACATGTCCCATATTGTTCCTTGGGATAACTGTTATAAATGATATATGACATTATGTAGTTAGTTGTACGGTAATTTCTAGATGATAGCGGTATAATGGCAATTTCAATGGTGTTTTACTTATCAGTAGCCTTAATCGAGCACCATTTTGAATTTGAAGCATTATTACAAATATTAAATGTCAAATATAACTTTATGTGGCCATTGAGATGTTATTAATTAATTGATTGACACACTGGACATGCTGGATTTGATTTGTGGCAAATACCAGTCAATATATTGCCAATTTTGTAGATTTTAAGGGCCGTATTCTCAAACGATGTTTGAAATAAACGGTGGTTAGGCCTAAACTGTGGTAAGCTAAACGCACTGTTTAAAAAACCGCAGGTTAAATATTTTAGCAAGTCGTTTAGCTAACCACTGTATTTAAACGCCGTAAATATCATCCACCAAACTGTGACTTATCCTCGCCTATATCATTGTCAGACAATGCCTTCCGTAGTTGCAAATGCAATGCAGGAAGCCCACGGGTAAATTTCAAGAATGTCGCGTTATGCAAGGAGCTTTAGAATTTGTTGAATGATGGAGACAAAACCCCGGGCCTATTTAAAACTGTTTTACGTCGTTGTGCCGCACTTGCTATCATTCAATACTATAACAGATAAACACGAGCATGAAAATAGAATCAAAGGAAAAATGGACGAGAAGAAATCAACTGAGGACTCTGAAAAGAAAGATAAGAGAAATAAAGGAGGTAAACTGGTCTAACCACGAGTATCGCATAGAGCTGAAAATATCAGGCCTTTGATGAAAACGTGAAGTTAAAGTGACAGGAGGAGATTTTTTTAGGGTACGAATTTCTCTCAAATTTCACTGGATCGGTTGTAGACCACCTACCGCAGAAAACGTTTTGGAAGTTTATTGGACAAACGTTGCAAAAGAAAACCGCAAAAACCTTGTTTTGACCTTGCACTGCTATCGTAATCTTTCCCCATAGAAACATGCTTTGACTTCTGTCGTGCACAACAGAACTTATTAAAATCATCATATTAATACATACAGGGCTGCGTATTTCGGCTTATTCACTTCAGAAAGAAGTTAATAGGTACTTTTAACATTAGAATTAAAAAAAAAACGGGTTTCGAGAAAAATTGGGGGCGCTTCTTCCTGGAATCTCCTATGTCCTCCTTTAAAGCGGCAACTGGCACATTTGCACAAAAATGAAATTTCTTTCTATTTGCCGCAGATGATGGTCTAGGCCATTGAAGAACAGAGATAAATATTTACACATAACAAATAACATATCCCAAAACAGATAGGGACTGGATATGAGGATAAAGACATCCAGGTAATTTGTAGGCCCAACTTTAGTTTTCATAACTTTAATCAACAAATGTGTATATTACATGAATATTTTTGACATCGTACTCACTGATAATAAAACCACAAGGTTATAGACCGATCAAACAGTGTGCATAGCGTGGGAAACCATGCATAGGCGTGCGTGTTCTTGTGTTAAAAACGCCATTTTCGTCGTCGCTTGAACTTTAACGTCGCCGGCGACGTAATTATAACTTTTTCTGTTTACCCATAGGAAGCTGATTTTGTCTTAAATCATTTCGGTGAGGGCTTTTGTATAGTAAAGCTTACAACCATGCAAAATATCGATTTTGAAAAATCTTGAGGGCGCACTATTTTTCAAATGTGCCATTTCTCTTTAAAAACAGCGCCCTAACCTACCCCTACCCAACAACCCCCCCGGACCAAGTTTAATTTTAGACAACCCAACGTTTTAGGCATGTTTAAAACTGATGTTTCGGCTAAAATTTAAAAGCGTTTAAGTAACCAAGCTTTTGGGAATTGCGTTTATTTTAGCGGGGTTTAAATTGCGATTTAACGTATGATTAGCGTTAAACATCGATTGAGAATACGGGCCTAAATGTGTTTGGCAAGCCATATTGGCCGCCATCTTAGATTTGAACGCTTAACAATTAAAAATACCATTTTAAATGGTCCTGTGTGTTGCTTTATCTTAACATACCAAAACAAATAACCAAACACCAAAACAAATTGTCCGTTGTTCGAAAGTCGACCTATTGGGCCGTATTTCAAACGATTTTTACAATAAACGGTGGTTGGCCTACACTGTGGTTAGCTAATCGCCTGTTTAAAAACGCAGGTTAAAAGTATTTGACATTCATCATTCTTTGCGTGACCAATATTATATGCCAACAATGCCTTTCCTTCGTTTAAATGCTAAGCAGGAAGTCCGCGGGTACATTTCAAGAATGTCCCGTGTTCGCAAGTAATCTTGAAATTTTGGTTGAATAAAGACAAAGCCCGGGCCTATTTAAAACTGATTTATTAATGTCGTGTGTCGCGCTTTGCTAATCATTCAATACTATACCATATAACACGAGCAATGAAAATAGAAGCAATTGAAAAAATGACGAGAAGCAAATGAACCGAGGACTCGGAAAAGAAGATATAGAGAAATAAAGGAGGTACCTGGTCTACCTACAAGTATCACATAGAGCTGAAAATATCAGGCATTTGATGAAAACGTGAAGTTAAACACGCCTTAAAACTACCCCCGGACCAAGTCTAAGTTTAACAACGTTTTAGGCGTGTTTAACGATGTTCGGCTAAAATTTAAACAACGTTAAAAAGTTAACCATGCTTTGAGAATTGCGTTTATTTTAGCGGGCGTTTAAATTGCGATTTAACCAGTGATTAGCTTTAAACATCGTTTGAGAATACGGGCCTAAGAATCCTAGTAGGCTATTTAATTGATTTTGGCGGCCATTTTGGATTTGGCGAAAATTCCTTGGATTCATATTAGCCTAGAAAAGAGAGAAGAGGGCCTGGCTAAGACACGTACTGTATACACATGAGGATAACCCCAACTGTTATGAATGATATATGGCATTATTTAGTTGTACGGCAATTTCTAGATGATAGTGGTACTATATACAATGGCAAATTCTATTGTGTTTTCACTTTTCAGTAGCCTTAATCGAGCGCCATTTTGAATTTTTAAATATTATTACAAATATTAACTGTCAGATATAATTTTATGTGGTCATTGAGATATTATTAATTAATTGATTGATACGCTGGGCATGCTGGATTTGATTTATGGCAAATAAGAGTCAATATATTGCCAATTTTGTAGATTTTAAATGTTTTGGCGGCCATTTTGGCCGCCATCTTGGATTTGAAACATGTTAACAATATTAAAACACAATTTTTAATGATCTCTGTGTTGCTTTTATCTTAATATACCATTTGTTGACAAAAACACAATTATTTCATTTGTTCTAAGCGACCTTAAGAATCCTAGTAGGCATCCTAGTAGGCTATTTGATTGATTTTTGGCAGCCATTTTGAATTTAGCGAAAATCAGACCTTTCGCCCCGGATATCAATTTTGGCACATATCACAAGTTGTTCCTAGGGTTCATATTAGTCTTAAACAGTTGACTTATCCTCTCCTGAATTAAGTGCATACATATCTTAGCCAGCTCCTAGACTATTAAGAACAAAATAAGGGATTGCACATCAAAGTGGGTTCGAATACATCTTGTATCAAATTGAGTACCAATAGGTTCATTTTGTTTAGGTGTATACCTAACTTCCAAAAAATAAATAGAATATTCTTTTTATTTACCATATTTCCTAAACAAAAACTTGAAAAGAAATATATAAATGGGTTGAAAGAAATAAAAGATCCTGGGTCCCCGGGGCGCCCCCTGGCACTCTCTCGCCTCCGTCCCTCCCCCGCCCCCCCCCTTTTCACCCTCCTCCCTCCCCTGGCAACCCCCGCCCCACCCTCTGCCCCTCAGAAGCAACATAATAAGAAAACCCATGGAAGCCCCACACATAACATCATGGTGAAAACATACTTAGGCTATAGGTCATACATGGCCGCGTTTCACTGCTTTCGTACTGACGATAACACCCGAGAAATGAAATGCAGTGGCCAATTGATGAAATCAACTTGTCCCAAGACGAAAATGGATTTTAAACGATTGAACAGCCCCGTCTCCGCCGACATTATACGATACTCCTTGAGCCATTATGTGAAACGTAAATGACCAATGTTTGAAAATAAAAAAAGAAGCAATTTTTAAAATTAACAACAATTGACAATTCCGAGACACAATTATACGAAAACTTTGAACATTATGTGAAAATAAGTGACCAATGTTTGAAAAAATTGATCAAAGACGAAATTAAACAAACAGGAATTTTTTTTCGGGACGAAAAATTTAAACGTAACATAAAATGAAATGGAATTAAACATTTTGAAATAACTGGAAAGAAAACCTATATTAAAAGTAAAGAAGAAAATGATGTAAAGAAATAACGAAGTGAAAGGAAGAAATAACAATGAGATGCAGAAAATAATACAAGGATATGAAAGAAAGAAATGGGAGGTGAAAGAAATAACGAGTGAAAGGAAAGAAATAACAATGAATGAAATGAAAGAAAATGAGGTGAAAGAAATAACGAAGTGAAAGAAGAAATAACAATGAGATGAAAGAAAGAAAGCGAGGTGAAAATAAAGAACGAAAGAAAATGAGGTGAATAAAGAAAGAAAAATGAGGTGAATGAAGCAAAATGGGTGAACTAAACAAAGAAAAAGGTGAAAGCAAACAATAAGCTGCAAGAATAAAAAAGGAAGAAACACAGGAAGGTGAAAGAAAGATTATGATAAATTTTGTTTGAGTTTTATTGGCCTAAACTCTGCCATGCTATATGCATACAGCACACGTGACACGAGTCGAAATATACTGATATACAGGGTGTCCCTGAATGATTAGTACCCATCGATCCCCAAAATGTTTTATTTTTTCCATAGAAAATCAATAACATTAGGTAAGCTGGTTTAATGTCCAACTTCATTATACTGTAACCTTTCATAAGGATTTTGAATCGTGAAAACCGGACTACCCAAAGTGAAAATACACTCAATTGTGTTAGAGGTGCTGATTCATCCTTTGGGCAAAGTGAAAAAAATGCATGTGTGTGTTATCCCTCGACTTACCAAGCCTTTTTTTGCATCACATTATCCTCTTTTGGAAATCTCTTATTAAGCACTTGATACATTTGATTTTGGTACCAATAGATAGCTATGGTCATTCTCTTTCCCTTGATACCAAGATAAGTACCAGCATGCCCTTTATGGCATCACAGTAATGTCATAAAGACCATTAGGCAGCAAATAATTGTCAATTTCAGAAAACACAAGTGCACAATAGGTGAAAATTCAATTTTGCACCAAAATATTAGGACTATCAGATTTTTAAGCTGGTTTTGACTCTAAATCATGGCAAAAGACAGCTTTTATATACATACAGAGGGTTTTAGTGCTTTACTCTGCAGAAAAGTATCAAACCGGGGTACCAAAAATAGAATAGGCCTAATGCTTGTGTGGCAACCACTGAGCTTTACTGTCTAGCGAGGTTTATGACATCATTTTGACGTCGTACTGGGCATATTAGTACTCATTTTGGTATCGAAGGAAAAAGGAGGACCACAGCTCTCTATTGGTACCACAATCACACGTTTTGAGTGTTTAATAACGAATTCCCGAAGGGACTAAAGCATGTTGTAAAAAAGCTCGCCAGGAAGAGGGTAAAAGTACACTTGAAAGGTTACAGTATAATGAAGTTGGATATTAAACCAGCTTACCTAATGTTATTGATTTTCTATGGAAAAAAATAAAACATTTTGGGTATCGATGGGTACTAATCATTCTGGGACACCCTGTAATACTATATACTGACTGGTAGATGTTGTCAATACCGAGCTGTAGAAAAAAAAACTAAAACTATAATAGGAATATTCCAAGACTTTTGATACTATTGACCACAAGAAAACTAGCGTATTATAGATTTCGTGGTTTAGCCCTTGAATTGTTTGAAAACTACTTAAGTAATGGAACGCTATATGTTTCTTATAATTGTAACTCGACGTTAAAAATATTGTATATGGTGTTCCGCAGGGATCCATATTGGGTCCACTATTTATTTTGTAAGTAAATGATATTACGTATATATACTTCAAAGGTACTCGATTTTATACTATTAGCTGATGAGAGTAAATGCCGCCAAAACAAATTATATGATACTTGGTGCACCTCATATGACATCAATAAAATCAAGGGAAGACTTAAAGGTGATATCAGTGATTTGCTAAATCAGAAAATCGAAAAAAAAAATCTTCAAAAATCAGATTTATGCATAAAAATGTCTGTAACAGGTTTAGGTAATCCTACAACTGCTATAACAACTGCTATAACAAAGTATAATAATAAAGACAAATCGGGTATTTTAGTCATTGCTGTCCATACGGACACTTACCACAACACGTAATTGAATGGAGATTCACATCTTTGAACACTCCTATTTGTTTCCTTTTCTGTCAATGTTTCAGTTGCAAAAAATAACTTGTGAGAATCTAACAGACTTATCTTTCATTTAGCTTATTTCGCGGCAAATATTTAATCATAAATTCATCAATTTAACGACCGTTTATTGTACTTCGCTTAATTTGTCGTAACTTTCAAATTGGTTCTATCCAATTATGTAAATCTTAGTGTCTTACCAACTCGAGTAAAAGTTTTAATCACTCCACGAACTTAGGGCCATCACCACGTTTAAAAAGTTCCAATTTTATTTCCAAGAACATTCCTAACTTACAACCACCGAAAACTAGCACCGACAAGTTTGACAACCGACTTGGTGTTTTAATAATCCGGGAGTTTCGCTGTGTTACGCATTTCAATCTAAGGAAAAAAAAAATAGGTATTTTTTACATAACAAATTTTGGTATGTTTTTTTTAGACAAATAATGGGGATGGCACATCAAGTGGGTTCGAATACAATCGGGTAATCAAATGGAGAGTACCAATAGGGATGTCATTTTTGTTTAGGTGTAATAACCTAACTTCCAAAAAATAAATAGAATATTCTTTTTATTTTACCATATTCCCGAAACAAAAACTTTGAAAAGAAATGATATATATAAATTGGTAAAAGGGGAGAAAATGGAAATTAAAGAAACAGTAAAAAGAACACAAATTTGAAAAAAATAGAATACACGCGGCAAAAAGGAAAAAGACATCTGAAAATATATAAAAATAAAATTTTATTTCCAAGACCCATGTACGTTTGTAAAATTCAGTTTAGTCTTTGGCAGTCCGTCACCACTTATCTATTAAGCCTGCATTGTTGGCTAGGTCATCAGTGGTGGCGAGTATCTTTCTCGACGGACTATCATTGGCAAAATGTTCTGAAAACAAGAAGCTTTACACCATCGATGCAACATGAAGTGAAATCAAAATAAAACCACAAGTTTGCCACCATTCTCATTTTTGTTGTAAAAGACGCTGACCTAATACTGAAAAAAAAGTGGGAAGATTGATTTCCTTATGCTCTTGTTCACACTAGAAAGCTCAAGATAAAACAACATCCTCCTTCATTATATGCGCCTATATACCTCAATTCAGAGAATTCTTGACTGAGGATCCTTTCCAGGCTCTGACCTAACTATGTAGCTGATTCACTTGGTAATATTAAAGAAATCGACTCAGCTAAGGACTGTATCAATGCCATGACTCACTATGTGGGTTTTCAGGTGTAAACGATCTAGTTATATACTTTGTATGCTCTAATGCAATATCTTGCATCTTTCTTAGCTTTCAATTTTAACATTTCCCCTAAATTAACGGAACTTTCATAATCAAATTGGAAGAAGAAAAATTAGCTGCGTCCCCACTACTATTACCAACCACCCCCCCACCCCCATTTGATCTGAGACAGTGCATAGGATAAAACCTTTCGATTTATCGTTACCAAACACGGGATACACACTGTATAAGGTAGAATTTGAGTGCAGGGCGCACATATTCTTTCGTTGCTCTTTGCTGAGGTCGTGCAATACCCTTTGAGCTAGGATGGTGATTAAAACTTAATATTACTAAAATAAATAAATAAATAAATAAATGAAATACTTTGCAAAGAATTTCGTTTTTTTTAAAATTACCATCCAGGTTAAATTCGGTCAAAGTGGGTCATGTGGGGTAGTGGGAACCAAATTAAAATTAGGAAGGATATGATCACGAGCACCCGATCTGGCACGGTAAAAGTTTGCTGGAATAGCATCCGGCTGCTGTATACGGTTCAAAATTAATAAGCCCCCCCCCCCCCTACAAAGGTACATTTTTCTGGAAAAGTTATCTCTTTAATTTAACCTTTTACAAAAATGTAACATTGTACTCTGTGCAATGTTCCAAACACATTTATGTGAAAAAAAAAAATCACACAACAGTTTAACCTTCTCCTTGAAATGGACGTAATTTATTAACTTTGATGACGAATTGAAAATGACACTTTCATCCTTGGGATGCACAATAGGAAATTCCAGAGATAAGTACAACATTCTAGTACAAACACAAGAATACCACAGACACTTGATTTGGTAGCAATGGGTCATCTTCCTTTCCAGTGCTACCAAAATTTGGCACTTGTCAGTCACAGTATCCCTAATGATCATCCTGGATCCATGACAGATGGTATGAGCATTGGTCATCCTCTAACTCTTGAACCTAAAGCAGTTTGTGGACAGTCCATCTAGCAAGCTCAAGGACTGTGACTGATAGCAAAGCCATGGGTCCAACCCAACAGACTCAGATCTGGCGTTGGTCGTACAAAACTTTCCTTTCCTTCACAATATCGAGTAAACCTTTCACCAAACTGCGATTGTGGGAGAGCCACAACCCATTAGCTTGTGCCATCACAGATGATTGTGAGGTCTACAAGTCCCCACGCGGAATTCCATCCAGGCCTGATCAACCTGGATATAAACTATCATCCTGGTTAAAGACGGATCTTCCACTGTTATTTTGACTTGCACGAACGAACGAACGAACTCTAACCAAACTGAGTACCACCATGCCTAGAATTACGTCAGAACGACGTGATAAAGTTCACATGTCGCAAACTTGTACACATACACTGGTAAAAATGTTCCTAATTTTACTAGACTTCACCTTTTTAAATTACGATAAACCCCAATTATTCAATAATCTTCACGCTTTTTTACCTATACCTAACAAAAATTACAATTTGGAAAAGCAGAAAAATGTTAAATAAACATTTTTAATTTGTTTATAATCTATAACACATTTGAAAAAAGGTTAGTATTTATACGCTGACCGTTATATTATATTTTCCGTATATTAACGCTTTGGTAACTTAACTTGTTTTTAATGTAAGAATCGGAAATATGAAATCATGTTTACCTACCTATACAAGGTGAATTACATAACGTCGTAAGTAACGTCCTTAAAAAAGCAAATTCTTAAGTTTCCCCTATCATTTTTTAAAATAGTTTAAAAACTCTTTTCCCTCCTCCTCCATTTTGTATTATATATATTTAGTTTAATTTGAAAAAAAAGTACACACACACATATATATTTAAATTTTAGCATCTGCTATCATGTAACGTCCATGTAGTGTAGTTGTTAAGGTTAGGAACTTGTACGAAGGCCCTGGTTGGTTCGAATCTATGTAGGACATGTAGTTAAGTTTATTCATATGATGATTAAGTAATTGGTGACATTAGAATGGTTGTACCTTACCCAAAAACAAGGGTATAAACCTGGTTTAAATCTTTTATTTTTTCCAAATTTTCCCTTTGCTTATTGCCTTTTTTTCTCAATATTGATTTGGCGTAAATATAAACTTTTTTACAACCACCGTGGTAACGTAAATAACAGACGTTTTGTATGATGCCATAGCTACAACTGAAAATTTTGGTCGAGGATTGCAATGACGTTTTAATTCTTAAGATTGTTTTACAAAACCTCAAAAACCAACAATAACGTTGAAGCTGATTTCACGACGCCATTATTTACGTTCCCTGCCATGGTTCGTATTTTTTTTACAGCTCCATTTATTTTACGTTCTGCATGTATGAGTCCCAGCTGCATTCAACAACTCCTGTTTCTTTTTACAAGTTATTTTATTAACAGTGTAGAATTTCCCCATATTCTACACTGTGTACTGGAATTGACGATCGGAGTAGAGAAGAAAACAAAGAACCATCCGTGAAGGTGAGAAGAGGGAGAGAGAGATAAGCGAGAGAATGGATAGAGAGAGAGATAGCGAGAGAGAGCGATAGAGAGGGAGAGAGAGACTGACGACAATATGGATGTAGAGGCCTGAGGGAGGGAGAGAGAGCACGAGAGAGAGAGAGATCATAGCGTGAGAGAGACAGGATAGGATGGGGGTCTGGAGAGGGCGAGCGAGGAGAGGGAAGAGGGAGAGAGAAGGGGAGGTAGAGATGGGGAAGAATATAGAAGATGCATGATTGATGGCGAGAAGGATCTGTGAGAGAAATGAGTTTTTAATATTAACTGCATTACATGGGCGCAGGGCAATAATTTTCAGAAACAGACTGAAAGCGTATGCAACCACAAAGGTTTGACCCCTCCCCTAAAACATATGAGCATTATCCGTGAGCATTATTCGATCATTTATAAATAGGGCATCGGCCTATTCATAGAATCGTAGAAAGAAAGGGGACCTTTCGAATCCACGTGTCCATTGCTCCGAAAGGTTTTTTTCCTTCTCCGAACGGTCATTACTACGAACACACGTTTCTATGGAAGCTCATAATTCCGAAGCCTTTTTGTTCCGAAGGTCATTATTCCGAAGTTCATTACTCCGAAAGCTCGTTTTCTCTTCTCCGAAAATAAAGATCATTCTCCGGAAAGGTTTTAATCTCCGATCGATCATTTCTCCGAAGGGTCTTGCTCCGAAGAATTTTTATTCCGAAGGGTCTTTATTCCGAAATGAAATAGGGTCTTAATCCGAAAGTTATTTGATCCGAAAGGTTTTTACTCCGAAAGGCCATTTTCCCGAAGGTCATTTTCTCCGAATTTTCGGACTGAATATCGACCTTTCCCCGTAATATTATCGAATTTCGGAGTAAAACCCTTTTTTATTTAATAGGATATTTACTCGGCGAAAGGTCATTACTCCCAAAGTCGTTTCTCCGAATTTCATTACCCTTTGAATCCTAGGGCTAATGGTGTTTGGTTTTGGATATTACGATTAGCGGCGCGCGAAACCGTGCCCTATTTTGGTCGACCCATATTTAATTTTACATATTAAAATCACGTTTTTTAGGTTTCACATTAAAACCGGTTGAAATATCGGCACTAAACTTCACAGATAGGGTTTTGGGGTGAAGGCCCTCTATCAAGATTAAATCGTTTATACACTTAAATTAATTATCCCCTTTAACTTTAAAAGATGTCTAAAAATTCGAAAACCATCGTAAATACCAGCGAATTAAAAATCCTACTGAAATAATAAAATTAGGTGTTTACTCAGAAAGGTTTTTTATTCCGAAGGTCGATATCCGAAAATTCGGAGAAACGACCTTTCGAGTAATGAACCCTTCGGAATAAAACCTTTCAGAATGACCTTTATAGATTTCGGAATAATGACCTTTCGACCATTGCCTCGGATGTATTTACCCATCGGAGATATAGACTTTCGGAGAAAAACATTCGGAGTATTACCTTTCGGAATAAAGACCTGTCGGAGTAATAACCTTCGGAACAACAACCGTTCGGACAAATGACACGTCGGACCATCGACCTGCACCCGAAACGAAAGGGACAACGAAGAAACTCGATTGTTCATATCGGGCCCGACCCAAAACAACTTAACAAGTATCAAACAGAAAAAAATATTTGGCATCGGCGTACAAATGACTATCGACAAAATTCTGCAAATGGTTTCTTTACTACATCTGTCTATAAAAATACGAAAGTGAAACAAAATGCTGTTATTAACACGTCTTACCCAATTTAACGTTTAAGCATAATTCAAAGTAATTACTACAACTATGGTATCGTATAAGTTTAAATCGCAAGTTATAGGACGTTAAAGACAAACAATTAGTCAAAACGAAAACGCCGACCGACCCAATTCGACTTCAGGAGATAGAACTGGGTTTTTCTTTTCGATTTTGACTAATCGGCAATTTTCCCGATCATGCGATTGATGAATTTTATTGAACCCATGTTTCTCATATAATATACTACTCACCCGAGCAGCGTCCAATCATTGGATAAAAAGATGACGAAAACGCACGATAATAACTGGCTTCGCCCATTTCATTTGAAAGTCCGGTTTACTCTATAAGTTGCTAAAAAGAATTCCGCCAACGGTTCGGCCAACAATTTTCCAAAGTCTCTTCAAATCGTTTCAGATACAACTTCGAGTATAACATCACATTATGTCATGTCAATTGGCAACACAGTGTCGTTCTAAAGCCGAGGTGAAACTCAAAGTTAACGAATTCGACCGGCTTCCAGAATAACTCCTACTTCAGAATCGGCTTCAAAAGTTTTAAAATGGAGGTCTTCTACACACATGACTCATAAATTAAACCGTGCAGCTGTAATATCTTCACTTTTTAGTGGTTTTGGCGCTTGAACAAAGAATCGTGGTATTCGATGTACATGAAAACCCGTTTCATTTTGAGGGTGGAAATTTCTCCACATGTTTCCACAATTCATGTTGACATTGGCATTATCATTGAGTACAGTGATTGGTCAGTCGGTCCTTCTGGCCGCCATTTTGAAAACAAATTGAGGAAAAGAATGGCGACCGCAACATAAGGGACAGCGATGAGTGCTGCATTAGTGTTGACCGCCTCAAGTGGTGTATGACTCTTATCAAAAGTTCATCCTTAGACTCCTTCAGACAATGCCAAAAATAAGCAAAAAGGAAAGGTTGAGCTTAGCTTTAGAATCGTTGCTATTTTTTCTAATCTAACCACCCATGAAAGGGTCCCCTTCTTTGTGTCAGATACTCTCGATTGGACATATAGTCGGGTGTTTCGTATCGTGACATTTTCCACTGTTCGATTAGCCAAGAAATGCTTTGTTCATTTTGCAGGTGTTTTGTTCATGTAAAAGCAGATGCAAAAACATAAAAACATTCCATTCGTTTTTTTTTGTTTCTATTTCAAAGAAGGGAATGTCTTCTTTAAAAAAGTTTCAATTTAGAATCTACCATGAGTTGTCTTTGGTGACATATATGGCCACCGTAATTCTTTCAAAATGGTTCTAGAAAAAAATAACAAGGCTAAAAATCTGGGGAAACCCCATTTTCTTATAGCAGCAGTTATACGGTTTTTTTGACTTTGAAATATATAAGAAATTTGACCCTTTGAAATGACCCTTAAGTTGACCCTATATTTCCTTTGACAAAATGCAACCTTTCTTGAAATCAGTGATTACTTGTCAAAAATGTCAAATTCTTATTGACCCTTTGAAAAAGTATACGCGAAAAAGTATCATTTTAACTCTTTTGACCCAAAGACCTTTGAAATCCAAATTAATTTGACCTTAATAACCTGTAAAGGACCTGATGACCCAAAACTATTTTTAAAATTGAAATTCCTTACTTTCTGTCAAACAAATTAAGGTATCTAAACTTTAACGGAAATCGGCGACCACTTCTGAACAAAGGTAATTTTAAAAATAAAATGACCTTTTGAATATCTACGCTATTAACCTCATTTTGACCTGTGACTTTTGACCTTACCTTAAATACCGACATTACTCTTAAAGTATCTAAGCTTAACGGAAATCGGCGCCACATCTGTGTTTAGATATTACAGGTTTAGAGATTAAACGTTTTAACGTTTTAAAACGTTTAATCTATAACATGTCAAATATCTAAAAAACACCATTATGTTTAATTTCTAAACACCATGTGTTTAATTCTAAACACAAGTGGTTATGGCTAAATGCATTAAAAACACCTGAAAACACCACCTTGCCCCCTTCACTTTCTAAACACGGTTTTTACAGTGGGGATTTGATATACTCGTCTTGTCGACATGAATTCCTCGCATATATGAACGGTTGTCTTCGGTAGAAAGCGCAGTTTTAGTTTATGTCATTACAATGATTGCATTGAGAACTACTAACCACGATAGACACGGTCTAAAAAGATATATAGGTGTACTACAGAAAACGGAACCATCGACATTATTTAAAAAGGAGGATATGAAATATCTGGATTAGTTCGACCAATTTTTGTTCAGGGTTGCGGGTGCACTGTGCCATGAATGTAGGTTTTAACCACAGAAGTCCCGGGCGAGGCGCGGTGGTGGGCTTTCGTTTTCCCCGTTGTGTGTTCTTTCATGAAAGCGTGAAACATTTCGGCAGGGGCAAAATGGACGGTTGTCGTTTGTGAATGAAATGGGCAGCTAGTTTGTTTGGTCGTTCGGCCACCGGATTTAGGGCATTTTAAGGGAAGAAAGGGTCAGAGAAACAATTAAGTAGTTTTGAACTAAGGTCAATGGTATAAGCGGGAGAAGGGAGAAAGAGAAGGAGTGAGAGTAAGAGGGAGGGGGGTGGGAGGGAGGGAGGGGAGAGACAGCGAGATAGAGTGGTAAAAGTTTTGAATAAGGGAGGGAAGGGAGGGAGGGAGGCCGGCGGCAGGGAAGAGGAGGGGAGGCATGGATGGAGGAGGTGAGGGGAGGGAGGCGGAGGGGAGGGCAGCGGAGGGGATGGGAGGGAGGAGGGAGGGAGGAGGGAGGGAGGGAGGGGAGTGAGGGCGAGGGAGGGAGGCGCAGGCAGGCAGGCAGGGAGGGAAAAGGAGGAGGGAGGGGGAAGGGAGGGAGGGAGGGGTAGGGAGGGAGGGAAGGGAAGGAGGGGTGGAAGGCATAGGCCTATAATCGGAGATTAACAAAGGTAATGAATATCAATGAAATTCTTTTAAAAATTTTAATCATTTTCTAATTACCATCATTGTTTTTAGACCTCGGTGTTGTATAGGGTATGGTCAAATCTCTAAACAACGCATAGATCTGCCTAGCGATTACACCATCATATATCTGCCAACGTTGATGTTAAACATTTTGAAGTTCATGATTTTTTCTGGTTTTTTCAATTTTTTCGGGGTTCTAGGGACAAGACTGTTAATTTCACAAAAGTTTGTTGATTAAACATTGCAAGTTAATGACTATGTACGGTCATGTTTTTTTAATAATTAGAGCAAAGGTTTTTAGTAGTAGGCCTATGTTACCATCGTAGATTGGAATCACTGCTCTTCTCAGCCAAGTTTTATGCGAATTGCTGATGTTTATATTGTCCACACTAATTCCTCATTTTCACAGTACGATTCCGTCAATTTAACTACATGTTATAGTCATTTTTCATCGTGTGTCATTGAGCAGGTTTTTGTATGCCCTAGGAAAACAGCTTCTGGACAAGGAACTTCCTTGCATCCTGTGTTTAAATTAAAATTTCCAACCATTGCTTAAAAATATTAAGAAAACTAAATTAAATGATTACAATCGAAAAATATATTCGATTTTTGCTGCCTCAGAGTAAGAGAAAAAGTTAGGTTTTTAGTCGGAGGTCGCTGAGGAACAAGTCGGCATACCTTAGAACATTTGGGGGGCGTTTGAACAATGTTTTGTCAGGCGTCTGAAGTGTTCATTTCACTGAAGAGTGAAATGAACACTTTCAGACACTCAGTGAAATGAAACAGTCTATAAAGGAGGGTCAAGAGCAGTCGCCTTGTGGAAAGAAAAGAGATTGACATCAACAGTAACCTGACATCAACCATTGAGATCATTGCAAGAGCATTTTTGTGACTCACTCAGCACAAAGTGCTGTCATGTTTACCTGTCACAGCCAGAGGCATGGTGGAAGTCAAATAAGTGTGGCCTACACGTATTACAGCGGGTCGGTAGTCATTCGCCGGTTATTTTTTTACCGGAGTATGTTGGATTTGTTGGTTTGAAAGTGTTATGCGTTGTCTCTCTGATCCTCTTCCTATCACTCTTAGAATCTGAACTGATGTGCAATGCACGAGTCATGAGTGGTAATTGGGGGATGGCATGGCCCTATCATAGACTATTATTGATTAGGCTTTTAAAGCGGAAGTGAAAGCGCAAGTTACTAGTGAATTTAGAAGTCTTTATTAACGGAATAAAGTCCAATTAACTCCGTGCTTGCGCTTTCAGTTGTACACTAAGCCTTTGATTATACTTCGTCGTCCATAGCTTTGGGCAGCTATTGAACATGGGTATCGGCACGCCGACTCTGTTCAATCGTTGATTACAACTGCGGTTACTGCATTTCCACATTTAAGCCTGCGTGAAAGCTATAACATCACATCCGTTAGTCGGCCGGACGGAAGTATACCACCAAATCGGGGGCCTCCTAATTGTGCGAAAACGCAGTGTGTATAGTTTGCATAGCGTACATGTGATTCTGTACAAATTGCTCAAGTATCGTTGTTGAACGCAAACGATAACCGAATAGTTTCCGCTCGTACTTTGGTGCTAATCGCACAAAGTATCGTGTTAGCATAGCAAGGGGCAGGTATTGAAGTTTACCCGCGGCCTCGCTAGCAATGACTTAGGCCTAGCCTACTAATAATATTTGTGTTAACGCAGGATGACTATTGGTATTGATACAAGGAATGTTTACACTATTGAGTAAACCGACCTCCCCCACCCAAACTTTGCAATAGATCATATCGATGTGATGTATGGTCACGACTCACGAGGCCTGACTAGTTGTGGCAATAATTTTAAAGGGTCATTCTATGCACGGCTTCGTAAACCACAGGCCTAGTCAGAAGAAATTGTCTGAAGTGTTCAAATGTACGTGTGAGCCTTCTACTTCCAACTTGATTGAGATCATGCAAAGATCGCTGGTTGCTTTTTTCTATGTAGGCGAGGCCTAGCCCTCAGTCCCCTTCATAAATATCATCAAAAAAAGGTTATTTAAAAAATTCGTTGATTGATGATGGCATGTTAAAGTTTGAATTTGTTACTTGAGAATGTGTTTATGACAAAAAAGAGATATCTGCATGTGTAACCAACTGAGCCTAGGACCTGCCTAGGCCAAGCTAGCTACCTAGCATCGGGCCTAGGCATGTAGGCCAGAGGTTAGCCAGCGTTATCGCAGTAATCGTACCAAAATTGAGTTTGAGATAATGGATTCACACCTACAAACTGCTGCCTGTTTAAGTAGGCCTAACCCTGAAGGGCTGAGTTAAACTCCAAACTCCAAAGCCACACTGTCTGAAGGAATTTGCAGCAACATACAATACAATCAATCATGGACAATGGCGAATTATAATAAATTCAATGCATTTCAGCAAGAAATGCCCAAAAGGAAAACACCATTAAGATGATAGGCACGATTCGTCAGGCATCATTGTGTCTTTCACCTAGGCGGATAGGCCAATGCATTCGAACAGGGAGGCGTAGGCTAGGACTAGCCCGGCTGGCTATGCATGGCATAGACTATGCATGGTGAAAACAAAGTTTATCAAACAAAGTAGTAACCACCAGTGAGAAAGAGAATCAGTGCTTACATTCAGATGAGCGACCCCGAGCATTGATTCCATCATGTATTTCTGAAAAAAATATTGGAAATGGGAACAAATATAATCATTGACAATCTGCCACAATCATGAATTCGCAATAACCAGGACTGTGTTTGTGTGTGAAGCTGCGTACTGCTTATGGCAGAACAATCGCTTTGCACTGCGTTAAGAGTGAAAGGTTCCGAATTTACAGACCATCAGAATTCGAGCTAATTTCGACTGAAATTTTGACATTTCTCTGAGTTTCCAAACACAATTTAGCTTAATCTAGCGACCCGTTTGGTGTCTTACTTTACCACGTGATTGTAAAAAATCGGTGATATGACAATGCAAAATGGTCCAAACTCGAGCCGTAGTGATTGTGAGGGATGATGATAATGATGCTCGGACGGGCCGACCATTCACTTTTTGGTTTTATGGTAGTTAGTTTTGCCGGTCTCGAAGTCGAAAACACAGGCCTCCGCCCCCTCCTTGATGACAATAGTGGGCTACATGGCCTTATGGAACGTCGATAAAGAGAGTCATCTCTTGCACCAGTATGAAAGAAAGTGCTGTGTTATGTTAGCCTTGATTTGCTGTTTTTACGAAAATGTGAGAGCTGCTGCTTGGATGGAATTATGGAATTCGAAGGCATTCTCGGGGTATTTCTTACCCACAAAAAATTTGCAAAAATAAACAAATTTTGATATAAAAGATTAAGATTTTATTTACGTCATGGATCCTCACATGGGCTGAATGCGTGCATCAACAGATGGGGGAACCAGAATTGGCCGTATCTACAAGGTTTCCTTGCAGAGTGGGGCTATCTGGAAGCATGATCAGGACCATACTGTGGTTGTGGAACATCACCACAGACAATGGAACATCTCTTGGTCTGCCCAATGCTGGGAGCAACAATGCAACAAAACAAGGACCTTGCGGAATCATTGAAGCAGCCAGAAATGGACCATCTCTGGCTGGCATCATATTTGAGAACCTCAGTGTTTGGACACGATAAGAAGACTGAAGATGTGACCACTCAGAGACGCCTGACACACAGGATTTTCAACGTTAAAGGTCCATTTGAACTGCTTTAAATACTTATACCCACAAAAAAATGGTTTCATTCATATTATGTATTGGTATCAATAAAATCTGCATGAAGCAGGAATTGAGAAACCGTATTATTTGATAAAAATTGGAAGATATCATGGGTTTTGGACAAGCTTTCAAAGGAAATCTACCAAAATGAAAGGTTGGTAATCGCGCTGGCAAGCGTGACCAGAAGTGGACGTCCGAGTAAAAAATACGCGGTACGCGATATGCGTCATGAATGTAATCGTGGAACGGAAGTGCGCGTGGCCCAGTTCCCAGTTTTCTTGAATACGTACCATAGAAATAGATGATAATATGATACGTACACAGTTTGACTTCTCGTGATAGGCGCGTCGTTGTTTGTATCATATGAATATTAATTTATATTCGATGTTGAGGGTGCTTTAAAATTACGATTATTATAATGGACTGTATTGTCGACGCTGCACCAGCGGTGAATGTACCGACAAGGAGAATCAGACCAGAATAGCTTTATTCAAATTCCCAACAAAGAAACCGGCAAGGGAAGAGATATCTGGAGTTGTGCGGTGAGGTTTAGCCCACGGTGAGCTGTGTTACAACTTGTTACTTTGACGCATTATTATTAAACGGGGTCAAATCCAACTCAGCATCTTGATACGCGTTCGCGAAAAACAGGAGAAGGCCTGCCAGTTGGGTATATTTATCCTTGGAAATTTAACACTTTCCGATGTTCACTTTTAAAAAATTTCTGTAAAAAAAATAAAAAAAATAAAAAAAATAAAAATGTAAGAAATTGGAATGTCTCCTCAGCCATGTCCATGGACATGTAAACGGTTGTTAATAAAGTGTTAAATTTAGGCGTTCTGAAAAAGGTTATGTATGTTTATGCTGTTATGTGCACTGGGTTGTTACATATATATACTCGCAACAAATGATCGGTGAGTGTGCTAGTAATTAATAATAATAATATAATAATAATAACAATCTTGATATAGCGCCTATGCAGAGGCCTCTAGGAGCTTCACATTAGAAAGGAGCAAGCAATATACAAAATATCAATACGACCACATACCAAAATAGATAAAATTCTATGTTAAAACAAACAATGATTATACATCAATTATACACCAATTCAAAAAAATTTAAATTAAGTGGGAAATTCCAAAGATCTATAGATTGTGAAAGAAGAAGAGAAAGAAACCCAGTTGCCTCCCATACTAAGAACATATGGGGGGATACACTCGATGAATCGTAAGCTGTGAGGATCTGGGTGTATGTACCCCACAGCGACATCGGTTAAGTCTTGATCTTCCTGGATTCAGTGCCTATCAACCCACCTAACCGATTGAAAACAACATTCTAGGCAACCGGATTGGTGAAGGTAGAGAATAAGAAAAAGAAAGGAAAAAAAAATCACAGAATTATACTTAGCTGATTGGACTTCATCAGAACAGGATACGTCTACAGGAGCCCAAATGTTTGGGTAATAGGAATGTCTTCAGAGTGACTGTGGAAAATAGTTGCTGACGAGCTAAGACGGATTAGGTTAGGGAGTTATTCCACAAATGTTGCTGCTGCGTAGCAAAATATTCATACATAGAACTTTGTTGATGAGCTTGGCAGATTTACTCAGCTGGGGCAAGAAGGCTGATCTCAAGGTTCTCGGTGGTGAATACAGCTGGAGGAGCCAGAGCGATAGGCAGGTGACACATGCTGTGGATGGCGTATTAGGTGAGAAGTAGAATTTTAAAAACTGCCCTCTGTTCAATTGGAAAGCCCAATGTATTGGTTAGAAGAGTTGGTGTTGCTTGGTCTCGTAGACGGATTTTAAGGACAAGGCGGGCAGCTGCATTTTGAACTCGCTGAACCTCGGTCAATTCTCTTTCTGGAAGGCCCATAACGAAAGGAATTGCAAGAATTCAGCCTAGATGTAACAAAGGAGTGGACCAATCGATGGTAGATTTTTCATCAAGGTACTGTCGAACTGCCCAATTTTCCTTATTGAGCGCCAAGCAGCTTGCATAAGCTGTTAACATGATTTGATACTCTAGTGGAGAGTCTAGATGACACCAAGGTTTCGTGCTGTTCAGTTGACGGTGTATAACAGACAATCTTGCCCTGCCATGAGCATAGATGGATGAGATTTGCTAGCCGATCTAAAAAGGAGAGCGAAAGTACAACATGCCGGCTTCTTGTTTCATTTAATATCAGCTGTTGGATTTACCCCAGATCTGTGGCGGCAAGGCATTGTTTCAATCTTATTTCTAATGGCTGCTATCCCCCCCCCCCCCCGATTCCCGAGGGTGGAAAGTCAGGTAGAGCTGGTGTCATCAGCGTAAACCACAAATTGAATACCGTGGGCAGTGATGATATCCTGTTCGGGGGCACTGAACAAGAGTGACGGTCAATCGGTCCAGAAACCGAGCCCTGTGGGACTCCCCAATCTACCCCACAAGGATCTGCGTAGCACCTCTGACTGATATCGATTGAGTTCGGCCTTCTAGGTATGACGAGAACAAACTTAATGCTTTTCCGAAGTATCCCATACCGTTCGTTCGACGGGCTAGGCTGTTTGTGGTCTTGTTGTCGAAGGAGGCGCTTGAGTCCGTAACACTGTAAGCCTCTTTGGTTTATCAAGAGCAGTCAACATGTCATTCTGCACCCGTAACAGAGCGGTCTCAGTTACTGTGAATGCCGGTTATGCCGATGCATCGGAACATGGAAATCTTTATCGATGAGATAAGTCTGAAACTGATTCACTGCTACTCTTTCAATACCTTTCGAGAAATGGCAGATTAGATATAGGGCGATTAATTTGAGAGGATGTGGGTCCCAAGCAGATTTCTTTAGCAGCGGGAGAACAGATGCATGCTTGAGAATTGGGGAAATACTCCCGAAGACAAGGAAGAGTTGCAAATCCTTGTTATGACTGGTAAAGGATCATCTAGACATAGGTTTTAAGAGACCGCTGGTAAGGATCTAAGGTGCAGGACTTGTATCGATGTGATGTGATGGATTTCAAGACTGCTTTCCTCTTCAGACGCTGTAGAAAAGTAGCTGAAAGTGCTTCATGACTCTGTAGTCCACGGACATAGAGGGAGTAAGTAGCTAGGATCATGTAGGATTTACGCAGCTTCTGCTCCTTTGTAGAAAATTCTGCAAAAAATGTCAGCAAGATCTTTTAGACATTTCATGGGCAGGTTAGCGGTTTTCCACTTGGGAGAAGTTAACTTATGACTACACGGAAAAAAGGTCCGGTGATACATGTAGTTAAGTAATCTGGGTGTTATGTAATCAGTTTGGCTGTAGAAAGAGAGAGAGGAGAGTGTATTTAGAGCACTGATCTTTGTAAGCCCCTTTGAATACTGTGAGCCAAGTCCTGTGAAACTCTGCGCTCAAGCCGACGCGTTCCTTCTTTCAGCACGAGAGAAAACATCTGTGTACCAAGGGCATGAGACGCGAACTACAGATCGATTGTACGAGTGGAGCATGTCATCAAGTGTCTTCATAAGATGATTTTATATTCATTACTAGAGAATCACACTTAAGCGGCTGGAAGGCAACAAAACAAATGCAGATCGTATATCAGAGCGAAAGATGTCTCTTTTGATGTTGCGAATTTTCCCGAGTCTGCATGGTTTTAATGCAGGGTCAGGTCGGTTGGTTGATTTTGATGAAGCACTTTGACAGCGTAGTGGTCAGACGGCAAGTGAATATGAGTTGAAATAGGCTCACAAAATTGTCTTGCTGCCAAGTTATTAGTAGATCCAGGGTCTGGTTGGCCGATGTGATTGGGCCAAACAACTAGTTGTTTCTAAAGTCATGAAGATTAGAATTAGGGGGCAAGGATTGAGCATCCGGTATCAGCAAAACAAACATGTACATTATGTCTCCAGTTAGGAGCATAATGGCCATTACCAACTTTCAACAAAAGTAGCAAGAAGATGAGAATTCGCCTAGAAACATTGATGAGGTGAATTTATTTTTCTGTCAGACTTGAGTTTGTAGATTAGATGAGTTGGACAGGAGGTAGAAGGTGATGATCTGTGAACATCATATATTCCCATGGAATTAAACTCGCAGGTCTAGGTTTATCCTTACATGAGACCATCCCAACGAGAATAGCTGTACCTCCGCCACTTCTATGATGGCGGTATGAAATGAATAGCTTTTCATTAGGTAATAATATTGATATGCAGCAAGCGGCTAAATCATCCTCTGCTCAATTCCCGTTCACGCAGATTCGGTTCGATGGCCAAGATATCCAAGGCTGCTGATGACGAAGCACACAATGCAGTGTGTGGTGTTTTTGCATTGATAGACCCTGGCATTCCAGTAGCAAAGCGTACTTCCCATTTTGGTTAAGATGGTTAACTATTGGTACCTTAATTAAGTTACTTTTTAGTTTATTGTGTTACACTGATTAGACACTGTTGATTTCTGATTGCACAGTCCTCGTAGCCATCCCACGTTTTTGTGCTTGCACCACGGCTTCACGGAAATGAAAAGGACCCAGGTAGAAAATTGATAGTAACAAACAAAGAATAAAATATTACAAGAAATTTACCAAGCAATGTAGTGATATATAATATGGAAGCACAACAGATGTGCAGTGTGCTGAAGTTCGTGATCAGCGCACACAAATTTACTAATTGAAATTTTAAAAACAAATTGTGTACATTTGTTCACCACGGCCAATGTTATCCAGGGGTAGGTGAGATATCTGCTGACCAAGGCAATTGGTCCACCTGCAAGGAAGGTGGTGAGTCAGTTCAGATAATATCGGGACTAGAGGGTATATGGCTGATTGATGGTTAAAAATAGACAAATTAAATCTTACACAATTATCAAATTACTAAATTACCATATTTTAAATTACATAATAAAAAAATCAGCAATTTGCATGATGGAAAAGTAACCAAGCACAACAAACTAACCCCCAAATTGGTTTTCCCTTGCAACATCTACTCTTAGGATGGGTTGTGTGGATAATTGTGTAGTGATCAAAATGATTCAGATCGTAAAAGATTCAATTCAATAATTTCAGTATTTCAAAATATGTAAAAAAAATTAAAGGCTTGAAATTGTAACAAATTACCCTTATTTCGTCAGAGAATGTTAAGAACACAAATTACTTCTATTAAGCTTACGGTGAAAATTAGTGAAAAGAATAGTAACCGACATTACTCATTTTACACTTATTGCTTGTAACTTAATTGGACTGTGAAGTTGTGTGGTAATTATCCCCAACCAAACTCAAATCAGTCTGATAATAACAATAAGACAATTTGTAAAAACCAAGGAAAGACACCACGCAAACAGTAATTAAAGTATCCTATGTAGAGCAGTGATGAGTTTGTACATGAAGGAGCAAAGACAAGAGTTAAGAGTAGGATTGCACAAGGGAAAAGATATACTTTGAAGTGTGAAATGAGATGAAAGGAATGGTTATAAGAGTTGTGTGAGATCAGTGTTGCTGTTGTGAGAGAGAGAGGACGTGGTTGTCTGAGCAAAATGAGATGGGGATTATGAGGAGGACAGAGAGAGAGAATAGATAGATAGAGAGAGAGAGAGAGAGAGAGGAGAGAGAGGGAGCAATGATAAGTGTGGTGCGAAGTTAATGGATAGGATGAAGAATGAGGACTTGAATTGCGGACCTGCCGGGTTGGAAGAGGCGATGTACCGATTGGCGAAAGCGAATAGTGAACGTTGGTATGGGGCAGGTGTTGAGAATGGATAACGAGCATTGCCTTAAGGGCTTTTGAGATCGAGGGGTGGGCGGTTTGAGGAGGAGGATTGTCCAAAGAAGACCTGAAGAAAGCAAGTGGAGGAGGAGAGTAGGAGGGTTGGGTTGAGGAGGAGGATGCATGGAATTGGTGTGAAAGTCGAAGGAAGGAGTAAGGGCGGTTGCATGCGAGTAAGTGTGAGGTGAATCCGGCGATCCATGTTTACGGGGACAACATCGGATTTAAAACTTTGGTTTTTTTAACTTTAACTTATTTTCACTTCAAATTTGGATATAATAGTTAAAACCCCTTTGAAGTAGTCATTTTATGTTTTGAATGATATTTGTTAGTTTGAATTAAATATATCAATTTGAAAAATAATAATAATGTATATAAATACATGTTCTCAAATTTTCCCTGTAGCGTAGAGTATTGTGGTTAAGTATTTGTCTTAATAAGTAGAGGGTCCTTGGTTCGATTCCCGGTTAGATAGGCCTACATGTATACAATTTACTTACATGATTAATTAACAGCTAAGGTATTAAGATGAATAATGTAATGTAAAAGAAGGCACATAGTACATCGCACTTTCTTTTCCCCTCTGTTCTTTTCCCTGATTTAGTCTAGTGGGTTGAAGGGGTGTTCGTGCACCCCCCTGAAATAAACTTCTAATCAACGTCTTTATATCAGAAAAAATGCGTAGAAAACGATTAGCTATGTTAAAAAAATCCACGTGTCCCACGTATCATTTTTATGCAAATGTATGCAAATTAGTATCGCCATTACAGAAAAATACAATTTTCGATATATCTCAGCCAATACTGTTGATAAATGAACAAATGAGGTGCCTGGACCTATGTTTCGAGGGTCAAAGATCAAGATGGAACCATTTTGAAAATTATTAGATGTCCTCGTGATGACATAATATGCACATTAGGGTCGCCATTAGCTAAAAATACAATTTTCGATATATCTCAATCAATACTGTTGATAAATGAACAAATAAGGTGACTGGACCTATGTTTTGAGGGTTAAAGATCAAGATAGAACCATTTTGAAAATTACCAGATGTCTCCATGATGACATAATATGCAAATTAGGGTCGCCATTAGATAAAAATCCATATTTGGACATATCTTTGGCCAATATTCCCCATACCTGCCCAGATAAGATGACGAGACCTATGTTTTGAGGGTCGAGGATAATTTAAAAGGTATTCATAAATTATGTTCATGTGTCACTAACATGTTCACCTGCAAATACTTTTTTTTTTTTTTTTTTTTGTAGAAAACGATTAGCTATGTTTAAAAAAATCCACGTGTCCCACGTATCATTTTTATGCAAATTTATGCAAATTAGTATCGCCATTACAGAAAAATACAATTTTCGATATATCTCAGCCAATACTGTTGATAAATGAACAAATGAGGTGCCTGGACCTATGTTTCGAGGGTCAAAGATCAAGATGGAACCATTTTGAAAATTATTAGATGTCCTCGTGATGACATAATATGCAAATTAGGGTCGCCATTACCTAAAAATACAATTTTCGATATATCTCAACCAATACTGTTGATAAATGAACAAATAAGGTGACTGGACCTATGTTTTGAGGGTTAAAGATCAACATAGAACCATTTTGAAAATTACCAGATGTCTCCATGATGACATAATATGCAAATTAGGGTCGCCATTAGCTAAAAATCCATATTTGGACATATTTTTGGCCAATATTCCCCATACCTGCCCAGATAAGATGACGAGACCTATGTTTTGAGGGTCGAGGATAATTTAAAAGGTATTCATAAATTATGTTCATGTGTCACTAACATGTTCACCTGCAAATACTAAAAATATGCAAATTAGGGCCTTCAATGTCGATAGTCTCGTTTTGGGGGGTATATGTAAGAAACTTTGTTGGCCAAGTAAATTTAGACTTGCATATCTATACATAATACTTGTAACATTTCTCTTAAATTCAAGGTATGGAATGATACAAGACTAATGCGAGACTAAGATACTGTGTTGTTATCATGCTGAAAAGAAAACGTGAAAAACAGAACTCCAAAGTCTCCAATGACTCTCTGCCAACATGTATGTGATATCCACATTGCATCATGGCAGTTTTACACCCTCAGTAAATTTAAAGGAACTGCAGCAGAAAAATTGGAGCAGCTTCATATGGAGTGACATCTCCGCCAATCGTATAGATGAGGTGACATCAGTGTTTACAAATACAAGTTAGCACCTGTCTACTGACATGTTAGAGGTGCGAAGAATATGCCCATACAATAGCCTTATCACGTCCGATTGAGCGCGGAATTTGAAAGCACAAGCCCTGCGGGTGCTCACGCATACTGCCGGGCAGTGCTTTGTTCATTGACCGGCGTTGACGTTATATGTCAACTCATCTATAAGTACCCATATCGCATGCTATCAGTCTGTGATCAGATACCTAACTGTGATCAGCAAAATACTCTGATCTTGAAAGAGTTGGATATCACCGTCTGCTGGGAGATGATACACATTAACCGGAAGCATCAACTTTGCAGAGGCATCGCCCCTGCTCCCCTGGTAGATTGCCTTCCGGTGGACCCATCTTCCCACCAGACAAAGTAGAGATTAAAGGCATTACCCACAAAGCACCCTCAAGTCTAATCCTCTTGGAAGAACAAAGGGAGCAAAGTGAATCACCACGGACCCAGAAAATGGGTCTGGTTCAACTTTATCGAGTGTCAAGATGTCGCTCTCCTTCTTCGTAATGTTCGGCAGGCTTTCCATGAGTCCATAGACCTTCCTTGGCCTCCAACACAGTCGACGACATGGAGCTGGCATCTGAGAAATTCATACTGACCTGCTGACCATATCCGGTTCCGCTGCATGATTATATGTTGTAAAGACGACTTAGAGATAAGTGCAAAATTTAAACGTCTATCTGCAAGACCTGTACAATGCAGTGCCAGAGGGACAATGGAAATTGCTCTGCAATACTGTTAGTCCTAGATATTTTTCATAGCAAGCATCTCTCCATGATTCTGCACCGGTTTGGCCACTCTGACAGTTTATGATTTTGGTTTAGAGTTAGAAACAGCCCTGCCCAAGGCCCTGGACAAAGAATCAACATAGGCCTCAACATGGACCTCAAATTATGACAGAAGACAACATCGTATTCCACTGGGAAAATGGATATCTTGAATAAATCTCTACTAAATGTCCATGGCAGCAACATTATCAACAGTGCTGCAGTGATCACGATACAGGAAGTGCAAATGGAGTCGAAAGCAAGAAGACATAATGCTGCCGGGGGTAGATAGGTTGCAAGGTCAGCTTAGCTTGGAAGTCAACACACCGGAAGTTTTCCCACCATTTCACTTCACGCGCATTGGCCCAAAGTTTCCTGATGGCTCATCATTCACACCATTTTTGAGAATGGCACGATCTACTGCCATGCAAGAATATTTTGTATGGCTTTTTTTATCAGGTTTAACGGCAGCAACGGCAAGATGCCCGTGCCTGGATTAGGCACTCATCTCTGCAACTGGGACTCCCCACCAGGAAAATCATAAATCGAGGGTCTATGGACTCATTGAAAGCCTGCAGAATATTGCGACGAAGGACAGCAACACCTTGACACTTTTCCATGTTTCCAGGAGTGTAAGCTTGTGCAATAGCTTCAGAAACAGTTATTCCCAAAATGCAACTGCATACTTTTTGTGGTGATCTACCTTTGTGAAGGAGATATTGTCTTTCATTGGGTCCTTCTGTAGGCGTTTCAACAGGTTCTCAGAGCGATAGTTTTCGTTTTCATATCACGCACACACACACACACACAGACACAGTACAGGCAGACACACACACACATACTTAAAAGAGCACACACACCCAAAAGCAAGGGTAATGAAGATAACAGTAAGATCTCACTCTTTTTGAAGATATGAAATCCAATGTCCTACAAGACTGTAACACAAATGCTTTCTGGTTGGCACCTGACATACGAACATGGTCGTTCTATTTTCCTCCTTGATTTTATATTACAATATGTATAATACATGACGGATGTTGGCAGAGAGTCGTCGAAGACCAAATCCTTTTCTTCACTTTTCTTTTTGGCATGATTACAACATATCACTGTCTAAGTCTTACATTAGTCTTATTGCACACATTGAATTAAAGAGAAAATGCCTAAGCATTTAATGAGTACAGATTTGTAAGTCTAAATGTTGATAATCTCGTTTTGGGATGATTTTAGAAACGTCTCTGGCGTATTTTTTTCTCCTTCAGTTCCTTTAAATTTACTGAGGGTGTAAAACTATCATGATGCAATATGGATATCACACTTACATGTTGGCAGAGAGTCATTGGAGACTGTAGAGTTCTGTCTTTCACGTTTTCTTTTCGGCATGATAACAACACAGTATCTTAGTCTTGTATCATTGCATACCTTGAATTTAAGAGAAATGTTACAAGTATTATCTGGATCTGGATTGGTTTTAACTCCAGCAACACGGGGGTCCCATCACGCTAGAGTATTATGTATAGATGTGTAAGTCTAAATTTACTTGGCCAACAAAGTTTCTTACAATAACCCCCAAAACGAGACTATCGACATTGAAGGCCCTAATTTGCATATTCATAGTATTTGCAAAACATAGGTCTCGTCATTTTATCTGGGCAGGTATGTGGAATATTGGCCAAAGATATGCCCAAATATGGATTTTTAGCTAATGGCGACCCTAATTTGCATATTATGGCATCATGGGCACATCTGGTAATTCTCAGAATGGTTCCATCTTGATCTTTGACCCTCAAAACATAGGTCCAGCCATCTTATTTGTTCAATATCACAGTAAGTGATGAGGATAATATTGAAAAATGGTTTATTTTTAAGCTAATGGCGCGACCCTAAATTTGCCATATTATGTCATCATGAGGACATCTGGGAAAGTTTCAAAATGTGCCATTCTTGCTTTTGTCCATTTACCCATGAAACATAGGATCCAGGTAGATAATTTGTTCATTTATCAACAATATTGGCCGAGATATACCGAACATTGTATTTTTCTGTAATGGCGATACTAATTTACATAAATTTGCATAAAAATGAAACGTGGGACACTTTTTGATTTTTTTAACATAGCTAATCCTTTTCCACGCATTTTATCTGATATAAAGACATTGATTAGAAGTTTATTTCGGGGGGAGGGGGGTGCACGAACACCCCTTCTACCCACTAGACTAATTCCCAACATTTTATTAATTTGAGTTCCCGCAACTTGACTAATAGTGGAGGAGCTAGGACCCAGGTCAAACATCATCGTTTACCCCTCACTACAGAAAAGGTTTGACACATTTGGTAGTTAGTATGGACCCTCTATAATCAGTGCAAAGAATAGGTAGTACTCGTAAAATTGTGAGCTGAATGTCAATTTTTCCAATCGGGCCAATTAAGTTTACACAGGGGGTCAACATTTTAAGAATGTCAATCATGTTGAAATGTTATGAATATTGTCCGTCTAGGTCATAAGGATTCCAAAAATGTATAGTTTGTACCATCTATGACCAATGGTTTTGGAGTTATAGGGTAAAATGGCTAAAATGGTAAAAAAAAGGTCAATTTCAATTTGTACAGGGGTTAAAATCAGAAGCTGCTCCAATTTTGTTGAAAAATTATAGAAGTTGTTCATCTAGCTTAATGCGTCAAAATAAGGAATAGTTTATACCTTTTGCAGTGTATAGTTATCATGCTATGTGACAAAATAGGTCATAGGGCAACATAATCCAATTGGCGTTGACCTTCTTTGACCCTTATCTCCGTAAGTAAACATTTAACATAATCAAAACTATACTTTTTGGGAATTCTCTTACCTCAGGCAATACTTTTACCTTTTTAACCATTTTTATCCTATAACTCCAAAAACCAATGGTCGTAGGTGGTACAAACTATACATTTTTGGAATCCTTATGATTAGATGGACAATATGGTATACATTTCAACATGATTGGGGCATTTTAAAAGTTTGACCCCTGTGTAAACTTAAATTGGCCCCTATTGAAGAAGTGATACCACAATTTGAGAGTACTACCTACCTAGCAATGATGTAGAGGGTCCATACTAACTACCAAAGGTGCCAAACCTTTTCTGTAGTGGGAGGTAAACGAATTCCTTAAATAAGGCCCCTATGAGATCCTGCTCCTGCTCTATAATAATTAGACGAACTTGATAATTTCTCTGTGTACTTACTAAATAAGCGCAAGAAAATAGTTCGATTTTGAGTTCATCGAAAAAATTATGAATTGATATTTGTTAATCTTTTTCTGGAGATAGCCAGCGAACACAAGTGTTGAAAAAAACCCACGTTAGTTTGGCCGGATTCGAACCGACGACCTTCGCATTACCAGCAGCCCGGAAGGGCGCTCTAACCGACTGAGCTATCAAAACTAGAGTGGTAAAGGAGCGATAGATATCATCTATATGTGTTAAGTTCGAAAGCTTAAAGGTGTCCATCGCTTTATAGCGGATAGCATCAGAACGGTATACACCTTATACAACTTATTGGTGGAGCTCATAGGATTAAAATAAGGAATAGTTTTGACTATCTCAAATGCTTAGTTATACCAATTAAAGTAGAGGGGGAAACAATGTCAAGACTTTTTTGTTATATTTTCAGCAATGGTGTTAATGTAATGTTAGCATTTTCATTCAGTCAGTACATTTAATAATGATATATAATATATTTACAGATATTAAAGAAATAAATAGTTGCATCTTTAATGAATAAAATGTACAGAATATTGTAATGACATGGCCGTACGCAGGATTTTTTTACGCGGGTGCAGGTCTTCGAAAAATTGGACCTTTTTTGGAAAAATGGACCTAACCCCCTAAAATGGTCCTTTTTTGGACGTTTTGAACATCTCATCACCAAAACGTGGACTTTCGTCATATTTTTCATCTAAATTTTGGACCTTTTTAAAACAAATGGAAAAATGTGGACCTTTTCCCCCTTTGTGGAATTGGGAGGGGTGCAAACCCCCCTGCTTACGGCCCTTGGTAATGACACGAACTCAAACACAGGAGAGGCCATAATAAAGTCTGGTGGACTTTGAACATGACCACAGACCTTACAATCTACATATTTAGAATTGGACAGGACGGACAGACAGGCCAAACAAACACATAAGGAAGAACAAGAACAGAACCATGTCCAATTGTTTTAACAGATCAGAGGCACGGGAACAGATATCCGTTGTGAGTCATTCATGAATTGATGATGAGATAAAAAAGAAGGTGGTATTGCAGTCAAAGGAATAATAAACATTAGTTTTATGACAAATTGATAGATCAAAACCATTAATATAAACCTAATTTGAATATTTATTAATCGGCTCTCTTTTTAGGTTTAGTTTAAAGGCATTAAATGGTTTTAAGGGTTATGATGCTATTACTAGGCATTACCATATTTTGGAACCAAGCGTATCTTAACTGTGAGTATTTAATGAGGTGTAGTGGGGGTTTTGTTGTAATGTAGTTGCTTGCATTCTGGTGAAAAAAATAGAGTGCCAAAGTATGGCATATTATTGGGGTCTATTTCGGATAAATTAGCGAATTAGAATAATTGCGCTTTCAAAAAACACAATGGATTTCCAATTAGCCATTTATCTGGTATATATACCATGGTCAAATAAACTAATTTGCATATCAGAGATGCCTTTTCTGGATATGGAGGGGTCCTCGTTCAACTTAACCCCGGGGTGGGGGTATTCATATGAAATGGATATGGGTGTATTAAGGTTCGTGCTTCCAAACCTACACTGCAAAAACTGGAGTGTTAACTTTAACACCATGGGTGTTAATTTTAACACCAACCTGGAGTCAATACGGGACCACACCCACTGTGTTAGATTACACCGTGTTAGTGTTATATTAACACCAATTTTGGTGTTACAATGTATGGTATGACACTGCTTGGTGTTAATTTTACACCACATATGGTGTTAATCATTTTTAACACTGCCGGGTGCCAAATTGACACTACTGGTGTAATTTAACACTCTCCTGGTGTTAATTAACACCAAACTTTGGTGTTAACATTTTGTAACGTGTGATATTTTGAGTAGACAATGCTTGATTTTGTTATTTTGTGCTTCTATTATAACTGCTTGCCTCTAACAAATCATAAACAGAACACCAACACCCATAATTAAAATTATGCAGCAACACCGAGTGGTGTTAAATCCTTAATTTCAACACCATAAACTAACACCAACAAGCTTGACACCGACTTGGTGTTAAAATTTAACACCCCAGTTTTTGCAGTGTAGGGAAATTCGGTGACAGAGGACTAAAAAATAGGGGTCTTTGGGTGAAAGACAGCCAAATTGCCCCAAATAGTTTTTTTTTTCGAGTGACAAATTTGCAAATTTTTCAAAAAAATGGGGTCTTTGGGTGACTGAGATATTTGCAATTTTTCTAAAAAATACAGGTGTTTGGGTGAGAAAAAAAATTCAAAATTTTCCCCTAAAATAGAAGTCTTTGGGTGACAGTGGTAAAATTAAAAAAAATATGGGGTCTTTGGGTGGAATTTTCCAAATCTATGGGGTCTTTGGGTGACAACGATGCTGAAAACGGGGTCTTAACATCAGCTTTATATACGTATCACTTCCAAGATGGAGGTGCCCCCCCGGGGGTTCAACACAAAATTCCAGAGCTTCTGGCATAGGTTGTGACGACGAGAAGAGCATGTTCAAAAAGATAGTTGTTAAAGACCATGAATTCAAAATTCTCTCTCCTGCAAGTTTCATTGCTCTGTCTGATAGGAAAGACAGGGGCAAAGATAACCAGTGGCGTGGGGGGGGGGGGGGGGGGGGCATGGAGCACAGTGCGCCCCTGACGACTTTGGCCGGGAAAAATTGCAAAAATCATGCTAAATCAGCCGTTTTTTAGTCCTCTGACCGGGAAAAATTGGCCCTTTGACCCCCCTGAGAGGGAAAATTTCCCAAGACTGGGAAATTTGCCCCCTCAGCGCAGGCAGGCCCAACTACGCCACTGAAGATAACTAATACAACAGAGCCCACAAAGCATGCGTTTTCAATCACGGCAGTCAATGTGCTGTTCCTCCTTAATGAGGGGTCATTATACACACTTAAAACACTGTTTAAAATTTTGCTGTTTAAAAAGAGGGTTAAATTGTTTAAAGTGATGTTCTTTAAAGTTTTTAAACAACATTGTTCATTTGTTGTTATAATATGTTGTCTTAAACAAGGTTGTATAAGTTTTAAACAATTTTTAAACAACACGCAATCTTTAACCAACTGTTGTTTACCCTGTGAATCACTTAAAGCCACTATCAGCGATTTCTTCAAAATGTAAACAAATAGCGCCCCCTATTTTTCATCAAAGTCCACTTTTTTGCATTATCATGTTTTGGGGAGTCCAAGTGTGGGAAAATATCGGATCCAAAACATGATAATGATAAAATTGGATGATTTACGCCCAATATTAATTGGTCTCGCTATGAGTTTTAAAATATTTTTGCAACTCATAGCTCGAATTAGTTTGGGCTTAATCCATCCAATTTATTTATCACTGTGTGATTGCATCTTTAAGACCACTTTAAAATGCTTTAGTTGTCTGTTTGTCACAAAGAACAGTACTTAAGGTGTTGATATGACGAACTCTAGCAATTAGAGACAAATGGGCATTTGAATTTGGAAAAAAAGGACTCTGATAGTGGCTTAACAACCTTGTTTAAAATCCAAATTAAACAACTTGTTTAAAAATGCAAATTAACAACATTGTTTCAAAATTTAAACAAATGATGCTTGACTGTTAAAGGTGTGTTGTTTCGATCGTCTTGGGACCCCCACTGATTTTCCCGGAAGTACCACTGTAAAAACTGGGGTGTTAAAATTTTAACACCAAGCCGTTGTGGTCAAGCTTGGTGGTGTTCTTTACTGGTGTTGAAATTTAGGATTTAACACCCCTCGGTGTGGCTGAATAATTTTTACTTTGGATGTTGGTGTTCGGTTTGTATGATTTATTATGGAAGCAGTTATATAGACGCACAAAAATAACAAAATCAATCATTTCTACTTAAAATATTCACACGTTACAAATATAACACCAACGTTTGGTGTTAATTAACACCAGAGGGAGTGAGTGGTTCCGTTATTGACTCAGGAGGAGCGTGTTAAATTACACCAGTACTGTCAATTTGACACCCGGCAGTGTTAATAAAAATGATTACACCATATGTGTGTAAAATTAAACACCAGCAGTGTCAAGTTACATTGTAACACCATAATTGTGTTAATATAACACTAACATGGTGTAATCTAACACCAGTGGGTGTGTTCCTATTGACTCCAGGATGGTTAAATTAACACTAATGTGTTAAGTTAAACTCCATTTTTTGCAGTGTAGTATCGATTTTGGATATCATATGAGAGGGGCCGTCTTTTTCTCATTATGATCAACGAAATTCATCCCCAAATCCATTTCAATCTCAAGATATAACGAAAAACCCGCCGTTTTAGTGGTTAAAACCATCAAAATACACAGTATTGAAATAGGGCTTTGCAATTTCTTATTGCTCTACAGTCAAAACCGTCAAGCTTGTTCCCACGGTCTCATATACGGACGATACGTGCAGTGCCAGGCTCTCATATCAAGCATAGAACACATAGGCATAAATTTCGGAACATAGCACCATTTAAACATGTTGTTTTAATAATTTCTCGACCAGTGTATTTTTAAAAGGTTAGCCGAATTCACCAGGGTAAACACCGGGTTGCTTAAATTTAAACAGCTTTTGTGCTAACAGTGCACGCGGGGATCGGGTGAAGAATACGAAAAAAATGCTTGTAATTTGAGAGAGGAACCGCATTAACATTTATCTACTTGATAGATGTGGGGGAACTCGGAATTGTTTACAAATGGCGAAATTTCATCAAATCGGGGGGTAAATGTGATTTTTTAGTGGGGAACGCGAAATCTTTCTCGTCGTCGAAAAAAAGTTGAATTTCTCCACACCCTCCATCGAAATACAATACAAAAAGAAAGTTACATACCACCTTGCAGATCTGATGGTGCAAGCATTTTTTATGAGGGCAAACAAGGCCGACTCTTATTTTGATAGCGCGGTACTGCTTGAAAGTCTTTCATTTTATTTTAGCATATTAATGACAGACATAGGGCCGTAGATATCCAGGGCTCGACCCGGGCAAGAATGGACGTCGAGTTCACCGGATGCCGGTAAGAATCAGTCGTCGGATGGAGACGAAAACTTGGCTTCTGAGACTGAAATTTTCCGCGAGGAAGGGATCTATGAGGTTGAAAAGATAGTCGGAATTTCGAAGCAAGATGGTAGTTAATAAAATTGAAATGTTGACCCCGTTTTAGTGTATAACTCTGGACTCAAATTCCAAGTTGGCACTTCATCACGCTCAGAGCCGGTGTATAATTCCCGTACAAATAAAACGACAACATCAATGAACTGGCAAATGGATTTTAACTGGAACAAGTCCGACGCTACCCGCGAGACGATATCGTATTGGGATAGTACATCAATGTTGTCCATTTTATTCATAATTCATTATTTCGTCAGTGTGGAAGAATGGTAATTTATAACACGTGACAGATTTGTAGAAATCATTGTCTAACTCCAACAAGTCGCACAGCACCGCGCCGTGGCCGTTGCACTGCAGTGCGACTTGCCCGACTGTTTACTCTTCCTCATCAGTCCTGTGACTCTGTGTGGGTGGACATGCACCTGGTACAAATCAAGTAATGTAACCATGATGAAAGTGATAATCATTACTAACTTCTAAGTCTCTCCATTTATAATGCTCGGGCAAATTGCAATTTAGGGGCATGTCCAGTCAATTTGCTATGTTATCTTCACTCTCAGTCTTATTCATGTATTGTTTATGATTAGTACTCAAGCTGACTTTAAAATTTTTAACAAGTTGGACAATGAGCCAACGAATTATCTGCTGAGGCTGAGTAAACGTACATTTTGCTAGATTTGTAAACTCGCAATAAAATTTTACCACCAAGGTGCAATAACTTAGGACGCCGGTGTGTGCACAAAGACATGGCATTTATACAATGAAACACCTCAACCCATTCCAGTTTTGACTTGAGCATTTGTAGGCTGCCTAGGTTATTAAGGCCAATGTAAAAAAAACACAATATTGTTCTCGTTCCTAACTTTTTGAAAAAGGAGGAGGGGGCAGTTTTTTTTTTTTTTAAAAACCCCTCATGATGGGTTGTTTCTATCGAGCGGCGTTTTAATCTTGTCGGGTTCTGTGTTAGCGAAACTATTCGGAGCCGTTTTATGTCTGTTTCCGCCGGAAAATCGGCAAAATGTTCTAGAGGTGGTGGGCCGTGTATGGTAGGAATTATTTCTTAAATTTTGTGACGGCGCTCAGTTTGGGGAGCTTTTCTGCTTTTTTTTCGGGTCATCTTTGGAGGCCCTCGCTTGTCCGTCTTTTTTACTGAACCGTTGGTTTTTGTGCACTTGTTTAAAAGCGGTGCAGGGGGGTATCTGCGTCCGAAAATATAATGTAATAGTGGTCTATATATACTACCCTGGGTTGCCTCCAAGTGCTACCAAGAATTGGCAAGGACAGAGGTCAAATAACGATTGCAAGAGGTAAGCCATTTGCATATCTACTTGCAGCCGCCCTTGGAGTGTTCAGTTCCATTGATTCTCACTACCAACCGCCCTTGACCAGAGTTAGTGTAACCCACCCTGGATGAAAGCCACACGTGAATTAAGTCGGCTTGTGGAGGTAAACATCAGTTTAAGATATCGACAAAAATCGACGAGACAGCTCAAGTTTACTATGATGCAACTCCACGATGATTCCTACTTGTTGCTATTGGCGTTTATTCACATGTTTTAAGTTTGTTATTTCGCCTATTTGTTGCTAAGTGAATATTAAAAGACACTGCAATGTTAGAGCGAACCATTTAATGTTTTTTTTGGGGGTAAGAGGATGGAAGTGGTGTTAAATAATATATGGGAGTCATGTTCGAATGCGTCCCGGATTGCGTGTATGCAACTGGCGTTTTTGTGTTGTTGTTTATGGGTTTGTTTTCTTTCTTAGGCCTTTTGCTATATTTTACGAATATAGCTATTTTCCTTATTTGGAGAACGAAAAGAGCTGGTGATGAATTTTGATGCAAGCTCTCCCCTAATTTGTAATGTTGTGTCCGGCCTGGGTATGTTGTCGTGCGAACATCATACCAGACTCGGACTTTCATCGTGGAGGTGAACCACTTTGCACTCATAGGTTCTACTTTGGGTTATTTTAGACTTGATGAAATATGTAATAGATATATACATTTGAATCGGTTTTTCAATTGTATGGGAAACAGAGGTAGCTGTGGTGTAAAACAAAATATTGCCATGTGTTTGTCTTATTTATGGTAGGATTTCATTATTAATATGTGCCGTTCAAGTCTTGGCTAACAAATAAACGTATCAGCAAACATATAGTTGCGGTTTTTGGCTAGGATGAGGGTTGTTTTACATAATATTTCATAACATAATTGGAATCTTGCACTTATACTACTGGCAGGGGAATCAGACCTGTTGTTATGACGGCCTCGTAGAATTGTAGTAGTCGTGATTGCGACAACAAAATGAACCGCAAGCCTATATATTCATTCAGACTGTACTGTCTCTATAGTCGCTAACTTTGCATATACAGGGACAATGACCGTTCATTAATTTCGGCATTATTAAAATATCCCTGTTTTCTTACTGCAAATGTTACTGTGTCTTGTAGTAGAAATGCTATGCTGCATTAGTGAAACGATAGGACTTATAATCCAGCCTCAAGCCTGAATTGAGTGAATTCCCTTGGTCCCGACGAAAGCCACAATAGGGGGGGTGAATATCATAGGGGGTGGTGGTGGGGTGTATACGCTAAGCACTATTCTCACATATGGCAGGAACGCACCAGATTTGTGTTTGCAACGCAGGCATCGGAGGCCATGACCCCAGATACCGCGCGGCTTACCGCCGGAGGCTGGTGCTCAGCAGTGACGTCATCAACCGTAATCTGGTTCACCTTATGGCCCTGTTTTCTCTCTTTAGCTGTCCCCCCCCCCTTTGACCATGTTTTTCTTTCGGGCCGCTAACCGTCTGGGGGGTTTGTGCCATCCGGGGCCGCTCCGTCCCTTTTTTCATAGAACGAAATAAGATGGGCATTTCATGTTTTGTACATCAATCTTTGCATATAGATAGTGCAAAGCAATCGCTTTACTGAATTGATTTTTTCTCTGCCGATGGCTATATGTTTCATGGTTAATTTCCACCGCGACTGTATTCTCATTCATGCCAGAAAAGTACATGTATAAGTGACACGAAGGGAATGGTTTGGAACAACAACTAGATCATGATGTATAAAAAGTACTCTACCTAGCACAAACACACTGCATTTGTTATTGTGACTTTGTCTCGACTTGGTCTCTCATCTCCGCTGTAGTATTTGCACGCTGTTTATCATGAACATGTTGCGTAAGTTACTTTGACTGCAATTCACCATTAGAAAGCTTAAACTACACGCCAGCTACACCTAACTTCTACATTTCATTTCATTTCACATTTTTAGGATCAGGCAAATCAACCACAAAATCACATAAGCATGACACTTTTCTAATCTGCCTTCTCACAAGGCTTTTACTTTTAAAATAATTGTTATTTCTTTAATGACAATGTTAGCAGAATAGTATCCAGATAAAGAACTACATATTTGTATATTATCCGCATGGTATTTCTACCCAATCCATGTTTTATCGTTTGTCTGTTGTATCGGAGCCCGTCCAATGACAGCAGCGACTCTCCATGATTACAGGTATTTGTCGCCACGCCCAAGGGAGATTAAACCCGAGGCCGCAGCTGAAAACTACTGGGATCCTCAGTCTGCAATAGATCGACCGCAGCGCAATTGAGCTGCAGGGAAAAGTCCCGCTAATGATAATCTAATGGTACGAGCTGTAATTGTCGGCGAAGTTCTTTTAATATAACTAGAACTTACAAAACTATGATAAAAGAGAATTGGAGAATTAAACAACCTAGATTAAAATAAACAATAACAGGGAACTATTTTTAGTACACAGGACCCACCTTTCATAAAATGGTAGAACCATTAGATGTGCAATTGGGCAATTCCCCAACTCTGATATAACACACTGTTGCCTCTCCACATGCCCGGTCCACATGTTCTGGAAAAGCTGGCGATGTTGTTTAGTGTGACTATCAAATAATCCTAGCCTATATCACGACACGCGCCCAAGGCGTTTGCTATTGTACACATTGGTAATGAGTAATTATTGCCCCACAATCGTTACTTAATAGGTATTTCTAGGCATTGTGGGTTACGAATTACCCAAAATGTTGACACATTCATCAAGTAATAAACGTTGTTTCCCCGCTCCTACCAGAAAGTGTTATAAACCATAAATTTGGCATGTGAATGCCGAGTGTTCAGGTCAAGATTCATCGCGCACCTGACCTGTTTCTTGTTCTTGTCCGGCTCGCTAGGGACCATAGGGCAGGTCAATACAATTGAGCAAGTTGAAGGTCAGTGTCACGTACGTTCCACAAAACATACATAAAAATTAGCGTGTACACATCCTCAAAATTTTTAATTTGCGAATCTCAATGTTCCCAACATGATTGGAAGTTGGGATTTCAGAATGATATGCATAAGGATCAACTTTATTTTGCATATAGTATTTTAGGAAAGTCCTATACGCATGTTTATTTAATCATGGTAGTACTACGTATGATACTAATACCCGTCATCCTTAAGTGTCTGAATGTGATTGTGCCAAAGATAATTTCGTGTACCAGTCAGTTCGGATGCATGATATGACAGATTTCGTCTGTACATTCGCCATCGATATAGATAATATGTGACTCGCAGCAGGCTCAAAGATCCAATTTTCTTATGTGTTACATCAAAAACATTCGTAATAAATACAATGAGAACTGTATAAAACAGGGACAGATTGCATTTTTAGAAATGTTGTTTGCAACTGGGGCTTTTGATGCCCAACAACAGTGTCCAAAATAGTTTGAGAGCCACGTGGCACATGTAATCAATTACCTGGATTTATGGATCCTCACAAAAATACTAAAAACCTCACTTATTTCTCGAGTGTTAATATCATCTACCTTTGCCGTGTCTCCTAAGTTTGATCTCGATCTTCCTTTCCGTTTAAAACCACCGGAAACCATTAGGCCTATATGTTTGAGGTAATAAATTTATCACCAGTAAGTGGACAAACATGACTGTGTCGGATGGACTGCGGCGCCACCATAGGCAAGCTAAAATGTCGACAGAAGTCAGCCGAATAGAAGTAACCGTCTTGATTTCTTCAAATTACTTATCGCAGCATATATAGGCTAAGTGTGGGGTATGTATTTAGCACATGTTTGCAGACTATGTTGGGATACGAGATGCTGGTAAACCTTGATAATGCAATTAATTAATTGTACTCCGAGCTGAAATATGCCAAAAGACTGTACAAAACTCGTGCACCAAGCATAGTGGAGCCAGGTGATCAGGTCCGATGAAGTACGCTGTGGCACCGCGTCAGGCGATCTGCGGCTGGGCGGCTATCCTAGTTTACAACATGATTGGTCAAGTGCGACTAGTGGAGGGCCGGGGTGAATATCCAAGTGGGGTCGACTAGAGGTCGGAAAAAGCAAACGGGTAATAATAATTTTCTACACCATGGGTTCGGCCTATAAAATTCGTAATAAGTAAGATATCGTGTAAAATTTATTTCATCTGTCTAAGTAGCATAAATAAAAGTCGGTATCTTTGAGATTGTCTTTTATTCCACTGTCTCATCTACGTCTCATTGTTAGTTCCCTGGTGTGAACGGGCACTGGAGTGTGTAGAGATCATTGCGCACGGGTCACAGCCTTCGTTCCCCACATGCTCTGCCCAGACCGGTGGTCTCTTGCACTCTACTGTCCTTTGTCCCGTATCACACTTCCCAACGCACTCAATTGGCCCGTGATCCTAGGCATGAGCATACGTAACAGATAGGGCGCAGCAGCTATTTTACTCGCTACGGGAAAAGTAATCGACCAAATGTGTTCGTACCAGCATCCTATTTTGGAAAATAATTATAAGTTAACATGTTGATGAAATTCAATCCAAATGGAGCTATCAAAAGTCGTGCAACAGTGCATGTTTTTGATACGTAATAAGACCAGACTACTCCTAAAGTTATGTCCATGTTTTTACTATGGCAAAATATCACCTTGGTAGGCGGCCGCAGAGAGGGGTTTTCAGCCCGCTGTATATCGAAAACCCTTCATCGCAGCGTGCTCGTACCAGCTATACTACATAGATGACAGTATAATATTCTAATAGGTGTCCAAATTTGAATTGACAGTGTCACTGTAGAAAAATGCGACCTGCTCCTCAAAAAACGCCTCCTAGTACGGCCCACCATAGCCCATACAAATTTAGTAGTGTGCATGTACTCTCGAGTTGGTAATCAGTCATCCATAGCACATTAATTGATATTGATTGGGGTGATGGCCTATGTGTGTGGCAAGTAATTGTATAAGGTCTAACAAGTTTGAATAGATTGATGTCCTAATGATCTGGTTGAGTGATCACAAAAAGAGTCGGGCCATTTTGCTGTGACAGTAAACTGCCTAGTTTTTCATGTTTATTTGAGATGCAAAGTGCTGCGCATTTCATTAATATCCTTATACGTCAAAGTATCAGCTTTTTGCTTGATTAAGAAATGTATCAATAACACAGACTCCCCATACACTATCTGGGGAAAAATGTCGCGACTAGAAAACCAAGAATGTGGAAATTCTTTTTGCCTCATGTGATCCCCAAACATTTTTACACCACACACAGTGTGGTCGGAAGCGGAGCCAACAAGGTCGAGTACAAACAACGGGTATTTTACAAATGTGTTTTGAAATCGATAGTTATCGCGCCAAAACAGCTGGGTTTCCCCGGGGGTGCCCATTTATATGCCGAGGGCGACCCGTATGTAACTGAGTTAGGAATCACTACTGGGGGCTCACCGACTGGGGCCACGATAACTTGTTCACACCTGTTCATGTTTTTATGGATTGGTTGATGTCATAACAGAATGCAGTCCGGTCAATAAATGCAATCATACATTAATATTTCTTAATATAATACCTCCGCTTTTCCATATAGAAAATAATAAAAAACCTTTGGAAAACATTGTTCTACCCGAGAAGAGAAGGGGAGACTACGGCCACGTGTATCTGTTCTGGCATGGGGCCCAGGGATATACGGTCACGAAACTAATGGTATAGATGTAGCTTAGGCCGGGCTAGATCAACTTCGAATTGGTTATGATCAAGGTTCATTGGGGACATTCTAAGGTCAAAGAATGTCAATTGATAACCCTGGTTGTCAGAGACCGAGGGTCGCACATTCCCTGTAAACTTGTTAGGTGTGTGCCTTCCCTGTGACCGTCCAGATAGATCCAAATTTCATTGTTGTGTATCAAAGGTCATCAGGGATCATTCAGGGTCAAAAGGAGGTCACATGGGGTAAACATTGGTGTATGGACATGAAACTTGTGAGGGTGGGTTTGATTGTTTGATGTCGCTAAACTTTAAAGGATCACAACAAGGTCATTATGGGTCATCCAAGTCAAAGGAAGGAATAAAACGTTGGTGTCTCAGGATGACCGAGAGTCAACAACGTTTCATGAAACACTTGGATCTCGGACGGTCAAAGGGCAACCCACCCACCGATTTGCTATTGGTTGTGATCAAGGCATTCAAGGTCAAAGGAGGTCAATTAGGTAAACAATCGCGGTGTTGGACATGACATTTGGAGGGTGGGGTCGATTGTTGATGCCAGAAAATGTTAAATGGTCATGACAAAATTATTCTAATTTAATTACCTAGAGTGTCGGTCTATCTGCTCTGTGTATCTGACTGTGGCGCTCTAATGTTTCTCGGAGACCGAGGGTGCACAAGGCTCCTGAAACTTGTGTGTGTGGGCGACTGGGTGCCCTTGACCGAACGAATACCGAGTTTGTCTTGGGTTAGTCGATCAGGTCATTGGAGGGTCATTTGAGGTCAAACAAGGTCAAATGGACCGAGTCTCTTTTCATACATAGACTTAGGTTGAAACTTGTGGAGTGGGTGCCTGGAACCATCAGAAACTTAATTGTATTGGTAGCTGGTGATCAAACATGAAGAACCTTGGAGGGTTGGGTCGGTTGTTTGATTCCCAAAATTTTTGGAAGGTCAGGACAGGGTTCATTATGGGTCATTCAGGTCCAAAATGAGGTTACCTTAGGGATTTTCTCGGACACCGAGGGTGGCACGTTCCTGAATCTTAGTGGGTGGGTGCCCCTTGGACCTCCGAGGTGTTGTTTTGGGTTAGTGGATCAAAGTGTCATTCATGATGTCATGTCAGGTCCAATAAGGTCAATGGGGTAATCATCAATGGTAGTATTGACATGAAACTTGGGAGATGGAGGTCAGTTTTTTGATGCCGAAAATTTTTAGGTCATGACAGGTCATTAGGGGGTCATTCAAGGTCAAATGAGGTTAAACGTTTGTTTTCATCGGAGATCGAGGGTCCCCCACGTTCCTGACTTGGTGGTGGGTCGCTCCCTAGAACCGGCCGAAAGCCCAACGGTTGTCGTTGGTTAGAATGATTTCAAAATATCATCGGGGTACCAAGAGGTCAAATGGGATAAAACTGGTATGGACTTGAAACTTGAAGGGTGGGGCGGTCCTCGATTTTTGACGCCAACAATTTTAAAGGCCACAATAAGGTCTTCAGTCAGCGGCGGGGGTCCATTCAAGGTCAATAGGAGATAAAAGGGTAAACTTTTGAGGTGATCCAGACGAACTTGTGGACAGGAGTCGGTTGTTTGAGGCCAAACTTTGTAAAGGTCACGAAAGTCATCAGGTCATTCAAGGTCATGTGGGGTAACATTGGTGAATGGACTTGAAACTTGAAGGTGGGGTCGATTCGTTGATGTCCAAATTGGTAAAGGTCACATGTCATCAGGGTCTTCAAGGTCAAATGGGTTAAACATTGGTGTATGGACATGAAACAGACAAACCGACTTGGTGGGCATGCCTGGAAAGATTGGGATTTTTGGAATGTCACACCGCGGAAATATTTGTAATTTTGAGAGGGAAATTTGTTTTACCTTAAAATAATACATACATTAAGAATTAAAGGGAATTATTTAATCTTGAGGGAAATTTTTACTATCTTAGAAGTGGAAATTTTTTATCATATTCCCGGGTGAAATTTTTGCAATTTTTTACAGCCCTGTTGGTGGGCGAGGTTTACTGGTTGATGCCGAAACTGTTAAATTTCACAACAAGGTCAATCAGAAATTATTCAAGGTCAAACAGTGAGGTCAAATGGGGTCATCCTTTTTGTGTATGGCCATGTGTAACTTGTAGGCTGAGGTCGACTTGTTGATGCCGAAAATTTTTGAAAAGGCACAACAAAGTCATAAGGGGTCATTCACGGTCATAAGTGAAACCACAACATCTCCGGATACTCCAAACTTAAATACAACTATGCATTCCCTAAACCTCCCAATTGATGGGTTATGCATCATTGATGCACTCTGGTTTTTTTAATTGCCGATCCAAGATTGCGGATGGTCCCCTTTCCCAAAATCACAAAGCTCCCAAAATTTGACTTACTTTCTTCCAGACAATCACAGGTATGTGTATTTGCTTCCAAGAGGCCATTCGCCTACTAACTATTTAACCTTGAACAATGTGCCCTTATTTTAGTCTTAATTAAATTAAACACAAAATATAGAAATTTAAACAAGACATTTTGCATAACTGTTCACATCATGTCCACGAAATCCAGATCCTCGTCTAACTTCTTATACCTAAGGGCTCCCCGGAGTAGCTTGTTTCGCCTATCAGTTATGCTACACCTTTTCTGGCATTATGTCATGCAATTTCTAAGATTGTGTAGGCAGATTATTTCCCTCATATCATTCTGTTATAACTTTTACTCTATCAACATGCCCTGCATGAATCATAAGCAGAGCTGGTTTGCAAAAAAATTGTCCTAACAAAATAAAAATCCTTAGCGCGAGCCACTG
>JAMKCH010025915.1:0-30503 GCA_023653785.1 Ophioderma brevispina
GTAATTGTACGATAAGGATGAATGAGTACGGCTGTGAATGCGCCACCATGTTCCACCGAAACGAAAACCCATCAGCGTATCCGAGCACGGAATACTTCCGAAGCATAATATATTTGTAGATTCAAATTTATTTATTTTCTGATATTCCAAGTACAGAACATTGTCTGCACGTATTCATTTAAATATTAACATTTGACAGAGCAAAAAAAAAACAATATTACGCACCAGGCGACACCAATTTGCTTACAATCGACAGTATGTTTTTACCGGAACTACCCACAATACACAAAATGGGGAGTGATTTAGTGGTGTGCTCCTTTTGAAACATACAATTTTTTTAGTTTTTCTTTATGTTCATAATCATTGATTCATTCTAAGAAAAAAGTGTCACTTATTATTAAGTTATTCATCCGATTTGGAAATAAGCCTTTTGAGCGTGGAAAGTCACAGCAGAAAGAAAATGTCTGAAAAATGCGCTCTTGTGGACAAATTGCAGCTATGCGGTCTGCACAATGCCAGTAGTGGAATTGTGTTTAAGAGTTTATGAAAATAATGATTAGAAGAGTGAGAAAATGAAACATGTATGTGACAGACAAAGCATCGATGCAAACCACAAACTGAATGCATCCGATAGTCCATTCCGCTCCCACTCTCCTTCTCACAGTTGGGGATAATTGTTGGAGATAAGGCTAGGGTTAGAATTAGAATAGAAGGTAGAGTTGGTGATAAGAGTTAGGGGTGGATTAAAGGTTAGGGTGGGTTAGGGATAACGCTAGGGTTCCGATAGGGTTAGGGTTAGAGATCGGTTTAGGGTTAGATTTTGAGTTAGGGTTAGGGTTGGGTTAAGGTTAGATTGGGGCCTAGGGTTAGAGTTAGGGTTAGAATACGGTTAGGGTCGGTCGATGGTTACCATTGGGGCTGGGACTAGGCTTTGGGTATATTAAAATGCTCGCGTGGAAATCCACGCAACGCAAAAGTTACCTACAAGATGGTGATGTGGTATGCACCGATTCTTGCCATTACATGGGCTTACCGTGGTCATTTTGTACAAGGTTAGGGTTCAAAGGAGAGCTGTTGGAGACTTTATAAAAAATAAATTATAATTTCTTAAATGGTATTACAAGACATCACTTAATAGGGCAAAGTTCACCAGTGACTTTCTTCCCACCAGGGCTGTCTCTGGAATAGATTAGGCAGTTTGATGACAACATGCCGTTATTTTGGCTCTTACAAGGAGGGTAATCAGGATGTGCGCTTTGAAATTGAATGCCTTACCGCGAAGGAAGAGGAAGATCACAGTGTTATCTCTCGTATAGACATTCAATATTGTTGAAAAGTACATAATTCCACAGAACATTGCAGCGCTCTTAAGGGAAACTTTCATTTTTGTGCAGCAAAACAGCAATCTATAAATATAGAAAAAACCGCCACTTTTAACCAAAAAATGGCCCAAAATGAAACAATCATGTTCATCCGTTTAAAATTGCTGGGTAAGAATGGTTTGTGGACTTAATTTCTCTGAGACAAAAACGTCCTAAATACACCGAAAGCTTCATTGTTAGGACCAAAAAGCAATTTTTCTTATATAACAATCACTTTTTGGGCCTCAATTTTTGCTTAAAGCTGCTGAAAATCCAATTTATGCAAGGCATCACCTTTCACCTACTTTCACAGAGCTTTTACAAGGCGCACACCACCAAATAAGCTCATTGAAATACACGCTAAATGACTTGAAAGAAGTTCAAATTTCACCCCAGTGACATCATATTTGATGTTTTGAACATATTGATATATAAAAAAGATGGAATTTTTTTAAAAATCATGGTAATTGATAAGATACAGTATAGAATTCGAGATACAGGTGGAATAGCGCAACCACTTTTTCCACCCAACACGTAAACCCCATAGCCGTATCCGAACACGACTTACTTCCGAAAGGTACTCCCTAATTTATTGTTAGATCCAATGTATTGATTTTCTGATTATCCACAGTACAGAACTTGTCGGCACTATTCATGTAAATATTAACATGACCAATCACCAATGATCTACGCACCATGCCACACCAATTGCTTACAATCGACGGTTATGTTTTACCGGAAACTACCCACACAATTACACAAAATGCGGGAAGTGATTTAGTGGTGTGCTCCCAAGAGGAACCTGACTGACAAAAAAACTTAAAATGGCGTCAAGTTATAAAGTGACGTGTTTTCTTGTTTTTTTTTTTTTTTTTTTTGTTCTTGACGAGAGTTGCATGACGAATGCCCAATATTTTCTGCGTATTGTGCAGTTGGGCGGTTAGGCGATAGTCTCCCAGCGTATTGCACCCCACGGAGCTGCTGATGAATTAAAATTGTACACAAAACTACGTGAGGAAAGTGTACTACACGGCCTTCAAGAGTGACGGACATCTTCCTCTAAATTACGACCTGTATAGAGGGATATATTGTGAAGATAAAAAAGGATAAATCTCTGAAGGTTTAAATATAATATAAAAAGCATTAATAAAAAATTTTTAGAAGATGAATACTTACCTTGTCTGACGATATTGCGATTTAAATTCAATATATTATTAACAATGATTCTTACTTACACGTGGTTTTTACTAAAAACATGCCGGGTTTAATATGTGCGGTATACGCTACGTTGTTTTGAAATACCGGCTTGGTAAATTAAAATTGTACGCACAACAGTAGTAAATGATAACATACAAACCATGTTAAATTTGAAAGCCCGTCAAAGGTTCTTGGCTCGATAGATGTTATATTAGGACTGCGCAACCAGACCTGGAACGTGATATATAATTTAAAAGATTTATCGTTTTAAACGTTGCGAAATTGGGAAAACATTTCGACTAATTGATTTTTTAACGTTTTAAATTCTTATGAGGATATTTGAGAGTGTACATCGCAGATAAAGTTGAGTGCTTTACAAATGGCCCTTAAAATTGGCAATTCCATAATCTGGCTCAACCTTTCAAGATCTATGAATATACTCCGGTACCGATGATTATCTCTGATAGTCATATTGACGAACGGTTAAGACCAAAAATGTTTAAAGCCGGTTTTGTACGCTTACGGGGAGAGAATTCACTTACATTAACAGCCGAAATGGCTGTACTGCTGGTGAGGATTTATTGCAAGCAAAAGATTAATTGACCGGATGCCATTCCTGACGTCAATGTGGCCGCATTAAGCTCTCACAAAGCCACGCACTTGGGTAGATTCTTCTGTAGTTCTACCAGGGTAACGAGACCCCTCCCATGGAGTTCCTTAGAAACTGCATGAAGGTGACGGCTAAACCGTCGACACCCGGCCTTAGGTAGTAGTGGTTACAGGAAAACCTGGACTTGACGAAGAAAAGAAAACCTGAACTTTAAAAAAGCAACCTTATTTGTGAAAAAAAAAAATCTCCTTTCGTCTATAGCTTACCAGAGAGGAGAGAGAATAATTGGAAAAGTTAAATCCGAGATTGCAATTTGAACAATGGAAAACCCAAAAGTGGTTTCTACTGTTAGTAGCTTCTTAAATTTTCGCGAAAGAGCTTACAACAAAAATTCTTAATAAAAATCAGTTTTGACAGAGATTAACTTCTCCTCGTAACGTGCAATTATGCTAATATGCAGACAAAGAACTTAAGTCGTGTTTGAACCCTTTGAAAATACGGATTAAGGACGCAGCAGTTGAACCGGATATCGCCTAAAATCAAAGAAGTGAACACTTCTTTAATATTCGCCAAATAACTTAACGTTTCAGCATAATTACATGGGGGACTGGGTCGGACATTTAGACCAATCCACCCATTTTATAGGGACTACGCCCTGATTGGTAAAATGGTTTGTGTGATGTATTTATCAGTTTACTCACAATGCAGATGTAATTTTAGCAACACACAGAAAGGGGATAATCTCGCTACCACATGTACAACGAAATCAAGTTTCATCATATTCAATGGCAAGTTGTGGACAGCGGTTTAAGTCTGGAAAACAAAATCGTAAAAGATCTCTGTAAACGACAATCTTTCAATCCCGTTTGTATTATTTACAAACTACAGTCTAGTGCCACATGATATTAATAATTAATCAACAATTAGTGCACATGATCAGTTAATTAACTTCCAATTGGATTAAAACAATTTTGATCACTTCATAATACGCTGACCTTGCGTAAACACAAACACGCGAAGGTTCGACGCATATGTTTGAACTATCAATGCGAAATTGCATCTCTTCTTGCCTCTGCACTTCCGCGCGCTTGCGTTGCCATTTTCTTTGTTTTTTGGTTGGGAATTATGTTCAATTATGATTTAACCCCTTTGACGAATGGTAACAAAATTAGTTTCTTGGTTTTAAAAAGAAAAGAATTTCTTCTTAAAGTCTGACTCCGAGATTTCGAAATATTATTTTTTTGTGTAAATGAAAAATAGTCAACTAGAACTAAAGATAGAAACCTTAAATGCACATTCCGAAATTTGAGATGAATCGGATTTTTCGTTTTGAATGCAGTAAACGTTATGTGTATATTACGTCCCATAGGATACTGTGGAAAACAAAATTCCGGATCCGAATTTTATAACAAAGTTGTGATTTTCTATTGAAGAATTCGATTTCAGCTTAGCAATTTTCACACATGATTAGTATATGGGACAATCATTATGTACATTCAAACACACGATTTTTTTGGAATTGAGGGCGGGCCCTCCTCAGGAAATCTCTGAGTCGGCTTTAATTTCTATGTGTGTAAGGGTATTCTATTGTTTGAAAAAAGGGTATGTGTCTATACTTGTGTAAATTAGCACAAATGGCCATTCTTTCAAAAAGGATTAAACCTCTTTGCTAAAAAATGAAGTAAATGGTATTGCAAATGTCTTTACATTATTACGTTAACCATCCTTTCAAGTTTCCTGCACTATATTTTAAACATATTATGTTCAACTTAAACACCCTCATTTGCCTAAAGATGAACGTGTTAATATTTTTGGGATAAAAAATGAGATTATTACACCATTTGCTTCTGGTAGTTTTTCCTGAATACCTATTAATTTTTGTTGAATTGCCTTAAGTATTGCGTGGACTTTCAATTGCAAAAAATGTTTAAAATTACAATTGTATGAATTAGACAAGTAAGTAACAAAGAATTTTTAAATTGACTTTTGGTAGTGTCACACACGTGACCAAAAAGACAAAGAAGGTTTTTTTATTACTAGAAACCACTGTCTCAGGAATCTTCATATTTCATTCAAAACCAGTTTATATGTACTTCGGTTATACAAATCAATGTTTTATCTTTCTTCTTTCAATCTTTGATTGCTAATTACGTCACACCGTAACCTGGCCCTCACGAATTTAGTTATTAAAGGACATAAATTTCGTGTCATATTGAAGAAGGTAAGAGTGTTATTTAATCACTTAAAATACGAAGATGATCAATTTAAACAAGAAATAACATTAATTTTAATAAGACTGGTTAAACTTGTGTTTTACGAAAGTTTAGGTAAAGTTGCAATTTTTAGCAGACTTTGCCCTATTTCAACACTGAATGCATACTAGAGTAGCATTTGCACATTATCAATTGTCCACCAATTTTGTGTTATAAGTCATGAGAGTCACACACGTTTTCAACATTTGAAGTTTGAATTCACAAACCCTTTGTTTGTCTGAGGTCACAAACTTGACCAAACTTTCTTTGCCCCTCATGACAAAAAAAACAATCTACCAAAAGTGGAAAACATTATTTTTGGTAGTTTGAACTAACGTTTACTACAGTATATACCAAAAGTAATAACAGATTGGTTATATTGGCAAAACGAATTGGGTTAAAACAAAAATTGACCGTTTTTAGTCACAAACGTGACCGAAGAATGGCCCAAATGTCATTTATAACATTTTTTAAACCTTGCGAAACCTTTTTCACAATTCATTCACCCAATATTTTTGGACAATCTGCTAGCGGGCAGCGTCAACCGAATATCATGGTAATTTGGCTTTCGTCAGTGCAAGATGCGAAAAGGTATCCTTTGATTTTACTGAGAAATATAATGTTACGAAGAATCTTATACATTGTAATGTACAGAATTACCCATACCACACCTCTATTTCCATCATCATCTGCCTCCGGACAGTCCGGCTTCCATCATCAAACTGTGTCCACTGGAACCACTTTTCTTGGTTCCGTATTACCAGGAAAATCACATCGCACAAGTGTGAGCCAGGACAGTTATAATTTGCTGGAATGTTTATGAAAAAAATGTTATTTACTTGCACCAGTTGATCGATTATATAGGAAATAAAAATAATGATTCCCACGTTCTCTCGTCTCTCTCTCTCTCTTCCTCTCTGGTCGTTGTCTAGGCCAGTCTCTCACCGGAATGTTAGAGACAGTTTGGGAATTACTTTCCCACAAAACTCCGGTGTCATGAATTAGTACCATTAGTCCTTACTCTAGGTGTCCTACGCTCATGAATTATTGCTGAATGTGGTTTAAGCAAGTCAGGTTACAGGTCATTTTTTGGTGAGGTGGCACTATTTTATAATGGACGGACCAAAATTTTGGCCGTTTCCCATCTCTATCCCAACTTCTAATTACAAAATCGCTTCTTTTATGAAAATCCTTCCTTTTTCAGTTATACGTTCCGAAGGTAGTACCCAGGAGCTAGCAGATATTTGTAACACAGCTCACGTACAAAGGTTTTTGAGTGATTAAATATGTAGCTAGCCTGACAGGGACCCTGAAACGTGATTCTTCAGTGCTGCAATGGTGCCCTAAGTGAGAGGGGGCCAAGACATAGTTTGTACATGGCTTCAAATTTGTTAAAAAGTTTAAAATGGTTGAAAATTGACCATGTTATTTTGCTAAACCACAAGTTCAGGAAAGTATAGTTGGTAACTATCTACAACGTACAGTTTAAAGGGTCCATTTCAGTTGTACAGCGTCAAATTTTAAAGTTGCTCTATTGTTATAAAAATGGTGCAAATAATGACGGAGTTTCAAGGATTAATAGGAATATTTTGACCTGTCTAAAATACTTATTTGCATGTGGGGGCACAGAAGGCAACTCCCATTGCATTCAATGGGGCTTGACCCTTGTCCCCCTACTTTCCTTTCTTAAGCAGCATTTCCCTTATTTTTTTGATCTATGAGCTCCACCAATAATTTGCACCCTTTTTTTTTATCCAATCGGAGCAACTTCAAATTTAACCCCTGTACAACTGAAATTGACCCTTTTTTATTGATTTTTGCTGTCTTACACTTTACGTTCAAGAATGTACAACTATACACTTTCCTGCAATCCTTGTGGTTATACAAAAACATGGTCTACTTTTTTCACACGATTGGGATCAATTTAAAATTTGACCTTCTGTACAAATTTTGGGGTCTTGGCCCCCCTCCGTAGGCAACTATTATGGCACTTAAAATTATGTTTTTCAGGTCCCTAATCAGTCTGTCCTAAATATTTAATCACTCAAACAAACCTTTTGTACTTGAGTGTGTTACCAATGTCTGCTAAACATCCGGCTTATTGTTTAGCACACTGTGGTCAGAAATCTCAATTTTGAAATTTTGGAGCACTCTTCAAATTTGCTATTATTGCTTTAATCAATTTAATGATTGATGATCATGATCATTAAACTAAAGAAGTCCGACACTTAACTGCAAATTGAGTTCCCTCTTTGCAATTTAAACGTCGTTGTACCCATCGCATTTAGCTGACCATAAAACACAACTAGTCCATTCACCATCAAATCATATAGAAATTACCTCTGAAAAAGGTGACAAGTTATAAAGCGCAGTTACCTTGCCATGGTAATGGCGTTTTATAGTCCACTGTAAAGGCCATAATCAGTACAACGCATCACACTTGATCAAGAGAAATTATATTCTTTCATTAAAGTCCTGAAAAAGACCTCCATTTGCATTCCATCTCTCCGGTACGGAGAACTAGTCTCCGAGATTGAAAAAGAACCGGATCCTTAACACAAGAAATTTGAATCGGTTTTTCCCTCAGGAAAGTTTTTGATCTCCCTAATACACCAGGTCCAAAGTTCGCCACGCATGCCTGACATAAATATAGACACACATGGACGTGACAGCTAATGACTGACCTTGACCCTACCAACATAGCACGCATATATTGGCCCAACCATGGTTCCTCCCCATCGGTAATCGTGGCATCGGTATTATGTGGGTGGCCTTTATTGTCCTTTATTGGCTCTCCAGGGCACTAATGGTTATTTCCTTTGGTATCTTGGCATCGGTACACGTGGCTATTGCATATTGCGCCAAAAATGGTTTCTTGTGCCTGTGGCATCGCTTTAATTCGGCACCCCTTCTGTGCAATATTGGTGAAGAATATTGACCCAAGACAGAGCAGCCATATAGAGCCATTATTGGTATAACATTGGCCCATTGATTGACTTAAAGCATTGTTTGTTAAAATAGGGCGAGAACTCAGTCAATTACATATAGGAATACACTATAAGTCTCAACAATGGGTGTTTTAAACAGAGACTTAGTTCAATACTTACATATTATAACCAGTTGCATTAAAAACATTAACTATGGAGTAGCTCTGAAATTATCTAATTAATTTAGTTAAAAATAGCGGCTTGAAAATTTCCATTAAAATAATTGTTTGTAAAGACATAGGGCCATCCCATTGGCCCAATATTGGCTGTTGTACCATGATGGCCCGATGGTCATTTTCACAACATTATTTGTAATGGAATTTTTTTTCAATCCGCTATTTTTTAAAATAAATAATTAGATAATTTCGCGCTCCTCACAGAGTTTAAATATTTTTAATGAAACTGGTTAATATAGTCTAATGGTCATTGAAATTAATGTGCTCTGTTTAAAACACCCATTGTTTAGACATATTAGTCTATTCATATATGTTTTTGACTGAGTTCTCGCCCTATTTTTAAGCAATCACTTGCTTTTAAGTCAAATAATGGGCCAATTTTATCCCAATAATTGGCTCATATTGGCTGCTTGTCTTGGGTCAATATCTCACCAATATTGGACCAGTAAGGGGTGCCCGATATAAAGCCGATGCCACAGCTGCCAATGTAAAACCATTATTGGCGCAAATATGCAATAGCCACGTTTTACCGATGCCAAGATTACCAACTGAATACATTATTGCCCTTGGAGAGCCAATAAAGGACCATGAATGCCATCCGCTATGGCCGATGCCAAGATTTACCGATGGGACATGTTTGGGCCATATTATCGTGCTATGTAGGTATGGTCAGGTCAGTCATTAGCTGTTGGCATTCCATGTGTGGTCTATATTTATGTCAGGCCATGCGTGCGAACTTGGACCGGTATATTAGGGCGATCAAAACTTTCCTGAGACAAAAGACCGATTAAATTTCTTGGTTCGGATCTCTGCTTTTTGACATTCCTCGGAGCTAGTTCTCCATTTACCAGGGAGAGATGGAATGCCAAATGAGTCCTTTTTCAACTCTTAATGAAAAGAATATATTTCTTCTTGATCAAGTTGTGATGCGTGTACTGATTATGGCTTTTACAGTTTGACTATAAACGCCATACCAAGCAAAGGTCACTGCTCTTTCTCAACTTGTCACTTTTTCAGAGTGTAAATCTATATGATTTTGATGTGGGAAATGCTATGTGTTTTATGTCCGCTAACTGCGATGGTTACAACGACTGTTTAACTTTTTGCAAGATGAACTCAATTTGCAGTAAGTGTGGACTTTTTAGTTATCATGATCATGACATCAATCATCTACAATTGATTAAAGCAATAATAGCACATTTTTGAAGAGTGCTCCAAAATTTTCGAAATTTGCAGATTTCTGCACAGTTGTGCTAAACACTATAGCCCCGGATTTAGCAGACATTTGTAACACACCTCAAGTACAAAAGTTGAGTGATTAACTATTTGATACAGACTGATAGGGACCCCTTAAACATATTCTTCAGTGCCATAAATAGGCTTAAGGAAGGGGGCAACGACAAAATTGTCCATAGGTCCAAATTTTTTAAATTGATCCAATCGTCTGAAAAGTAGACCATGTTATTTGAAACCACAAGGATTCAGGAAAGGTATAGTTTGTACTATCTTGACTTAAAGTGTAAACAGCAAAATCCAATAAAAGGGTCAATTTTAATTAGTACAGGGGTCAAATTTTTTAAGTTTGGCTCCGATTTGGATAAAAACAAATGGTGCAAATTATTGGTGAGCTCATAGCATCAAAAAATAAGGAAAGGCTTGCTTAAGAAAGTAGGGAACAATGTCAAGCCCATTGAATGCAATGGGCCTTTGACCTTCTGTGCCCCCTACATGCAAACTAAGTAATTTTAGACGTCCAAAATATTCCATTTTAATCTGTTCTATGAACTCCGTCATTAATTTTCCAACCATTTTTTTCTAAATCAGATGCAACTTTAAATTTGACCGATGTACACGAAATTGACCTTTTTAAACTTTACGTTGTCAATATTACAAACTTACCTTCCTGAATACTTGTGGTTAGACAATAACATGTAAACTTTTCAACATTTTAACTTTAAAAATTTTTTGGGGAAAAGCCCCTGTACAAACTATGTCTTGGCCCCCTCTCCTTAAGGCACCATTTGCTGCCCTTAGAATCACTTTTCATGGGTCCCTGTCAGTCTGTCTACATCTTTAATCACTCAAACCTTTTGTACTTTGTAGATTTGTTTCAAATATCTGCTGCTCCTGGGGTTACTACCTGTTACGATAATACGAAAAAGTGCGTATTTTCATAAAGAAGCGATTTGTCATTAGAAATGGATCTAGATGGGAAACGCAAATTTCTGTCCGTCCATTATAAATAGTGGCCACCTCACAAAAATGACCTTTAACCTGACTTGCTAAACAATTCAGCATTATTCAGAGCGTAGACACATAGATAGGACTATACTGGTATCTACTTCAGACACGTATTTGTGGGAAGTCATTCGCCAAACTGTCCTCTACATTCCGATGAGATACCTGGCCTAGACAACGACAGAGAGTAATAGAGAGAGAGAGAGATAGAACGTGGGAAATCATTATTTTTAATTTCCTATATAATCGATCAACTGGTGTCAATAATAACATTTTTTTTCATAACTTTCAGCAAACTATCACCTGTCCTGCTCCACTTGTGGCGATGATTTTTCCGGCACACATACATGGAACCAAGAAATGTGTTCCAGTGGACACAGTTTGTGATGGAAAGCCGACTGTCCGGAGGCAGATGATGAAATAAAGTGTGGTATGGTAATCTGTACAATTCAATGTAGTAAGATTTCTTCGTACATTATGTTCTCATTAAATCAAAGAATACCTTTTCCGCTCCTTTGCACTACGAAAAGCCAACTTACCATGATATTCGGTGTCCTCTAGCAGATTGTCCAAATATTTGGTGAAAAAGGTTTCGCATGTTTTAAATGTTTAAAAATGACATTTGGGCCATTCTTCGGTCACGTTTGTGACCTAAAAACGTCAATTTTGATTTTCAACCAATTCCGTTTTGCCAATTACCATCTGTTATTACTTTTTGGTATAATGCAGTACCCTTTAGTCCCAAACCTAACCAAAAATAATGTTTTCCATTTACGCCGATTGTTTTTTGTCATGAGGGGCAAATAAAGTGGTCACGTGTTGTGCCTCAGACAGAAAGGGTTTTTTAGAATTCAAACTTCAACTGTAAAACTTGTTTTGACCTCCTCCATTGACTTATAACACAAACTTGGTGCCAAATTGATAAGAGCAATGCGACTCCATGTATGCAATTTTCCTGTGTTGAAATAAGTGCACAGTCTGCTAATTTTGGCAACTTTACCTCAAACTTTCGGAAAACACAAGTGGAACCAGGCGGTAGGAAAATGAATGTTGATTGTCTTGTTTAAAGTGGGATCATATGCGGATTGTAAGTGAGAATAACACTGTATACCTTCTTAATATGACCGAAAATTTATGTCCTTCAAATATTAAAATGGTGAGTGCCGGTTACGTGTGTGACAGTAATAGCACTCAAGAGCCTTTGAAGAAGAAAATTAACCATTGTATTTAGTTAACCGGCCAGGTACATATAAACTGGCTTTTGACATGAAGATGAAGATCTACAACGTGTTTTTCTAGTAATAAACTTCTTTGTCTTTTTGGTCACTGGTGTGTAACATACCAAAGTCAATTAAAATTCTTGTTAATACTTGTCTATTCCTACAATTGTAATTTTTCACTATTTTTGAAATTGCAGTCCACGCAATACTTAAGCCAGCATTCAAACAAAAATTAAAGGTATTCAGTATAAAACAAAGAAGCACAATGGGGTAATATCTCACTTTTATTTATCCAAAATATTACCACGTTCATTTATGCAATGAGGGTGTGTAAGTTTGAACATAATTATGTTTTAAAAATAGAGTCAGGAAACTTTGAAAGATCGTTAACATAATAATGTAAGAAATTTGCAATACCATGTCCTTCATTTTTTAGCAAAGAGGTTTACTTTTTTTGAAGAATGGCCGATTTGTGCTATTATACACAGTAATAGACTACATACCCTTTTTTTCACAATCGAATACCCTACACACATTAGCACTTAAGGCAGATTCAGAGGTTTGCCGAGGATGGCGCCCTCATTTCCAAAAATCGTGTTTTTTGCATGTCATAATGGGCTTTGTCCATATACTAATCACTGTGTGAATTGCAGCTTCAATCGAATTCCCTTCATCATAGAAAATCACACTTTGGTATAAATTCCGGAGCCGGAATTTTTGTTACACACAGTATCCTATGGGACGTAATACTACACATAACTGTTTACTGCATCAAACGAAAACTCCGATTCATCTCAATTCGGAATTGTGCATTTTAGGTTTCTATCTTTAGTTCTAGTTGACGATTTTCATTATTACAAAAAAAATAATAGTTCGAAATCTGAGTCGACTTTAAGAAGAATTATTTCTTTTTAAACCAATAACTAATTGTTTTACCATTCGTCAAAGGGTACAATCATCTATCTGAACATAATTTCCCCACCAAAAACAAAGAAAATGGCAAACGCAATCGCGCGTGAGCTGCCTGAGGCAAGAAAGAGATCGCATTTCGCATTGATAGGTCCAAATATGCGTCGAACCTTCGCGTGTTTTGTGTTTACGCAAGGTCAGCGTATTATGAAGTGATCAAATTGTTTTAATCCCAATTGTATTATTACCTGATCATTGCATAATTGTTGATTCATTCTTGCAATCATGTGGCCAAGACTGTAGTTTTGTAAGATAATACAACGGATTGAAAATTGTCGTTTACAGAGATCTTTTTCACGATTTTGTTTTGCAGACGTTAAACGCTGTCCACAAAACTGCACATGTGGATATGATGAAACATTGAATTTCGTTGTACAATGTGGTAGCGAGATTCAATCCCTTTGTTTCTGATGTGCTAAAATACATATGCATTGTGAGTAACTGATAAATACAACCATTTTACCATCAGTGCGTTCCACTATAGAAATGGTGATTGGTCTAACTGTCGACCCCAGTACCCCACATGTATTATGATGAACACGGTTAGTTATATTTGGCGATTTAAAAGACGTGATTTTCACTTCTTTGATTTTATGCAGGTATCCGTTTCAAGTTCTGCTGCTTCCTATATCCTGGGATTTTCAAAGGGTTCAACGAATTACGTTCTTTGTGAGTATTAGCATATCTGCACCTTACGATCAGAAAGGTTAATCTCTGTCAAAACTGATTTTTTTTATTAATAATTTGTTGTAACGTTCCTTTCCGAAATTTTAAGAAGCTACTAACAAGTCGCAACACTTTTGGGTTATTCCATTTTTCATTGCACTCGATTTACTTTTCCAATGATTCTCTTTTTTTTTAAAATATTTGCCATTTGCAAGGAGAGTTTTTTTTTCAAAATGGTGCTTTTGTCAGTCCGGTTTTCTTTTCTTCGTCCAAGTCAGTTTTCCTGGTACCATTACTACCTAAGGCCGGGTTGTTCGACGGTTTATCCGGTCCCATTCATCAGATTTCTAGGAAATCCATTGAGGAGGGTAGCTGATTACCCTGGTAGAACTAACAAGAGATCGACTTACAAGGCGTCGGCCTTTGGAGAGTCTAAGTGGCGGCCATCCATTGACGGCAGGAAGGCAATCCGGTCAAATTTTTGCTGCACATAATCCTCAAGCAGCAGGAGAAGCATTGCTGTGAATGTGAAGTGAATTCGGCCACCCTTAACGGTAAAACGGATTTAAACTTTGGTTGTCCTTATCCTTCGTCAATATGACTATCAGAGATAGTCATCGGTACGGAGTATATTCATAGATCTTGAGAGTTAGCCATATAGGGACTTGCCAAATTTAAGGGCAATTTGTAAAGCACTCAAACTTATCTGCTATGTAGCAATCTCAAATATCATCATAAGAATTTCACGTTACAATCAATTAGTCGAAATGTTTTCCCAATTTCGCACCGGTTTAAACGATAAATCTTTTAAAATTATTATAATCAAATTCCAGGTCTGTGGTGCAGTCTAATATAACATCTATCGAGCAGAACCTTGATTGTGCTTTCAATTTTAACCTGGTTGCATGTATAATTTTACTACTTTGTGTGTGCGTACAATTTTACCGAAGCCGAGTATTTCAAACACTTAGCGTATACGCACTAAAGAAACCGTCATTTTTTTATTAAAAAACATTGGTAAAGTAAAGAATCATTTTAATTAGTATTTAATTTTAAATATCCAGATATTTCAGACAATGTAAGATTCCATCTTCTCAAAATTTTATGCTTTTTATATTATATTTTAACACCTTTTCTAGAGATTTCTCTTCAACAATGATATCATTCTATACAGTCGTATTTATAGGAGATGTCGTTCACTTGAAGGCCTGTGATTAACACTTCCTCCCGTAGTATGGTGTACAAATTTTATGCATCAAGTCAGCTTCCGTGGGGTGCAATACTGCTGTGAGACTACGCCTCCGCCCAACACTGCACAATACGCAAAATATTGGGCATTCGGTCATGCAACTCGTCACGCAAATACTGCACTTTAAACTTGACGCCATTTTAAGGTTATTTTGTCAAGTCAGGTTCCTCTTGGGAGCCCCACTAAATCACTCCGCATTTTGTGTAATGGTGGGTATTCCGGTAAAAACATACCGTCGATTGTAAGCAATTGGTGTGGCATGGTTTGCGTAGATCTTGTTGATTGTCAAATGTTAAATTTTAAATGAATATGCAGACAATGTTCTGTGAACTTGGAATATCAGAAATAAATAACGTTGAATCTACAATAAATTATGCCTTCGTAAGTATTCCGTGTCTCGTATACGGCTATGGGTTTTACATGTTGGGTGGAAAAAGTGGGGCGCTATTCACACGCCGTATCTTCGAATTCTATCCCTGTATCGGGATCAAATGACCATGGATTTTTTAAAAATTCATCTTTTTTTGAATATAGAAATATCTTCAAAACATCAAATATGAGGTCACGTGGGGTTGAAATTGAACTTATTTCAAGTCATTTAGCGTGTCATTTCAATGGGGGAAGCCGTTGATTTTGTGGTGTGCGCCTTCTAAGCGCTGTAGTGGAAAGTGCATAGCACTTCAATAATTGGGATTTTTTCATGCAGCTGAAGCAAAAATTGAAGGCCCCAAAAGTGATTGTTTATATAGAATAAATTGCTATTTGTCCTAAAATGAAGCTTTCGGTGAATTTATAGACTTTTTGTCGCAAGAAATTAAGTCACAAACCATCTTACCCCGCAATTTTAACGGATTAACTTATTTGTTTCATTGATTGGCCATTTTTTGGTTAAAGTGGCGTGTTTGTCTATATTATATGTTGCTGCACAAAAAATTGAAATTTCTTGAACGGCCCGCTGCAATGTTCTGTTGAATTATTTATCTTTCACCCCCCAAAAACAATTTATGTCTATACGAGAGATACACTGTGATCTTCCTTCCGGTATTCATTCAATTTCAAAGCGAACATCCGGATTACCCTCCTTGTAAAAGCAAATAACGGCATTTGTCAGCAAACTGCCTAATCTATTCCCAAGAGACGCAGTGGAAGAAAGATCACTGTGAACTTTGCATAATAAGTGATGTTGTAAATACCATTTAATAATTGATATTTATTTTTATAAAGTCTCCAAACGAGCTCTCTTTGAACCTAACCTTGTTTAAAATGACCACGGTAAGCCCATTTAAAGAGGCAATGAATCGGTTCATACCAGCACCATCTGTAGGTAACTTTTGCCTGGATTTCTACGAGAACATTTTAATACCCCTAAAGCCTAGTCCCAGCCCCAATGGTTTAACCATGGACCCGACCCTAAACGTAATTCTAACCCTAACTCTAACCCTATCCCAATCTATAACCCTAACCCAACCCTAACCCTAACTCAAACATCAACCCTAACCGATCGCTAACCGCTACCCCTCTCGTACCGTAGCTTTAATCCCTAACCCTAACCCTAAACCTTCATCCAACACTAACTCTTATCACCAACTCTACCTTCTTATTCTAAATCTAACCCTAGCCCTTGTCCCCAACAATTATCCCAACCGTGAGAAGGAGAGTTGGAGCGGATGTACTATCGAATGCATTCAGTTTTGTGTTTGCATCCGATGTTTGTTTCACTAAATGTTTTCAATTTTCTCACTCTTCTAACCATTATTTGTTCATAAACTCTTAACACAATGGTCCACTACGGCTTGGCAGACCGCATACTGCAATTTGTCCAAGAGGCATTTTCGACATTTTCTGCTGTGACTTCCACCTCTAAAGGCTATTTTTCCAAATCGGATGACTATATCGTAATAATAAGTGACACTTTTTCTTAGAATGAATGCAATGTTTATGAAAATAAAGAAACTAAAAAAATTGTATGTTCCAAGGACACACCACTAATCCCTCCGCATTTGTGTATGGTTGGGTATATTGATCCGGTAAAAACATACTGTCGATTGTAAGCAAATTAGTGTGGCATGGTCGTAGATTTGTTGATTGTCAAATGTTAAATATTTTAAATGAATAGCAGACAATGTTCTGTATTGGAATATCGAAAATAAATAAATTTGACATCTACAATAAATTAGGCCTTCGGAATTAATTCCTTGCTCGATACGGCTATGGGTTTACGTTCGGGTGGAAAGTGGTGTCGCTATTCACAAGCCTGATTCTCGAATTCTATCCTGTACGTATCAAATTACCATAGTTTTTAAAATTTTCATCTTTTTTGATATAGAAATATCTTCAAAACATCAACTATGATGTCACGTGGGGTTTGAAATTGAACTTATTTCAAGTCACTTTAGCGTGTATTTCAATGGGAGCGTTATTTGGTGGGTGTCATACCCCTCTTGCATAGTATTGGAAGGATAATTTTCCGTTGATAACAAAATATTGCCCTCACCAAGAAAATATCGGGCTTGTCTTGCTTCTATGAATTGTGGCCCGAAATTAGCTCCAGGACCATATTGGTTCCCCGTTGGGACATATGGTCCTGAGCATAAGTAATCTGAGAAGCATTCCAAGTCATTTTAAATGCTATGCTCCAGGAGCATATGGCAAATAGAATTTGCATATATATATATATATATAATGATATTATAATGCTCCTGGAGCAGTAATTTGGGGGGGGCCATCGTATTCTCCACCTCTCCAGGAGCATATTTTCCGATATGCTTCCTGGACCATTTGTGTATTAAATATGCTCCAGGAGCATATTCCGCATATTCAAATATGCGCCTGGAACTATTTGACTAAAATATTTGTCCAATATTTAATCATGCTCTAGGACCATAGGTCCTGGACCAGAGTCCTTTAGGATTGCGTCTGTCTGTCGGCCCTTTTCGAGGGACTTGGCAAAGTCATTTGTAGTCAAGAATTATTGAAGATTCCCACTATCGATTTTGACGAAAGCCGTGTTTATTGTCGGTCAGAATATTACACTTGTCATGGTGGTCCATGACTTTTGATCGTATGCATTTTCCCTCTCTTACAACATAGACGTGAGTGATTACTGCGTCTATATTGGCATAGTGGCCGACGACCCCTCCTTTTTTGAAGATTGGAGATCTTCTCATTTTTTTTCCAATCTTCAGGAATTGTTCGCAGTCTGAGAAGATTCCGTAGATGGTTGCCCAGGACTGCGCAACTCCATTGCCCCCATCTTCATAATGCTGCAGGCATGCCGCAGGCGCCAGTCGCGTTGTTTTAACCACCACAATACATGCACTGGTGGTCCAATACTGGACCAATATTTATTATTTTATTGGCCCTATATTGGGGCTTGACAATATCGGAGTAAATCTATGTGATGGCGATCAAGCAAATGAGTCTGAAGTCGTCGATTCATGTTTATTACTTTTTCATGTAGCGTATGCATCATTTAAAACTATAGTTTGGCGGAAACCCCCATTGAAATTGACCAATTACTTCCAAAGATTGATCGGTGGAAGGGTGGCCCAAAACCATAGGAACAAAAGCATTTTCCCTTCCTTGTTTGGCTATATCTCAACATCAATATTTGCGACTTCCGACTCAATTATTGTGCCTCATCTGGCCCAATATTGATGTTGGTACCAATGATGGCCCTATGTTCTTTTACACTTATTTTTACTGGAATTTTTTTCAGCCGCTTATATGAATAAATTAATTAGATAATTTCGAGCTACTCCCTAGTTAATATTTTTAATGAAACGTAATAAGTAGTAAATTTCATGGAAATATGTGCTGCTGTTTAAAACCCCCCTTGTTGAGACTATTAGGTATTCCTATATTTGTTGACGAGTTCTCGCCCTGATTTTTAAGCAATCGATTGCTTTTAAGTCAATAATGGCCAAGGTTATCCCAATAATTGGCTCTATAATTGCTGCTTGTCTTGGGTCCATATCTTCTTCACTCATATTGGACCATAAGGGGTGCTCGATATAAAGCCGATGCCACAGGTGCAAGTGAAAACCATTATTTGCGCATCTGCAATATGCACGTGTTACCGATGCCAAGATTACCACCGGAATACATATTGCCCTTGGAGAGGCCATCCTTACCAATGAAGGCCACCGCATATGCCGATGCCATAGGATTACCGTGGGAACCATTGTTGGGCCAAGTATATGCGTGCTATGTAGGTAGGGTCAAGGTCTCATTCGACTGTTCAATTCCATTTGTCTCATTTTATTTCAGGCATGCGTGCGAACTGTGACCTTGGTATATTAGGGCGATCAAAACGTTTCTGAGAAAAGACCCGATTCAAATTCTTGGTTAAGGAGCTCGTTCCTTTTTGACAGTCGCGGAGACTAGTTCTCCATTACCATGGAGATGGAATGCCAAATGGTCCCGTTTTTCCACTCTTAATGAAAAAAGATAATTTCTTCTTGATCAAGTTGTGATGCGTGTACATTAGGGCTTTACAGTGACTATAAACGCCAATACCATAGCAAGTCACTGCGCTTTCTAACTTGTCACCTTTTCGAGTGTAATCTATAGATTTTGATTGTGGAAATGGACGATGTGTTTTATGGTCAGCTAAATGCGATGGGTACAACGACTGTGTAATTTGCAAGAGGAACTAATTGCAGTAAGTGTGGACTTCTTTATTATCATGATCATGATCAATCAATCATCGAATTGATTAAAGCACTATACACATGTTGAAGATGCTCCAAAATGTCAAAATTTGAGATTTCTGCACAGTTGGTGGCTAAACACGCTAGCCCCGAGTTAGCAGACATTGTAACACACCTCAAGTACAAAAGGTTGAGTGATTAAATATTTAGACAGACTGATAGGGGACCCCTAACATAATTCGTAAGTGCCATAAATATGCGTAAGGCGAGGGGGCAAGACAACATTTGTACAGAGGTCAAATTGGTAAGTGATCAAATCGGCTGAAAGTAGACCATGTTATTGTGAACACAAGGATTCAGGAAAGGTATAGTTGGTTACTATCTTGGAACGTAAAAAAACCCCCAAAAAAATTAAAAAAGTGTAAGACAGCAAAAATCAATAAAAAGGGTCAATTTCAGTTGTAAAGGGCGTAATTTTTAAGTTGCTCCGATTGGATAAAAAAATGGTGCAACTCTTGGTGAGCTCATAGCATCAAAAAATAAGGGAATGCTGCTAAGAAAAGTAGGGGGGAAACAAGGTCAAGCCCCATTGAATGCAATGGGCGTTGACCTTTTGTGCCCCCTCATTGAAAAACTACAGTATTTTAGACAGTCAAAACTATTATTATTTTAATTCCTATGAACTCCGTCATTAATTTGCACCTTTTTATCTAATCAGAGCACTTTAACATTTGACCGATGTACAATGAAATGGACCCTTTTTTAAATTTACGTTGTAGATAGTACAAACTATACCTTTCCGGAATCCTTGTGGCTAACAAATAACATGGTAACTTTCACATTTTAAACTTTAAAAAATTTGGCCCTGTACAAAATATGGTCTTGGCCCTCTCCTTAAGGCACCATATGCTGCACTAAGAATCACGTTTCAGGGGAGATCCCTGTCGTCTGTCAACATATTTTAATCACTCAAACCTTTTGTACTTGCGATGTGTCACAAATGCCTGCTAGCTCCTGGGTGACTTACCTGTGACGACAATGCTCAAAAACGCGTAATTGTCATAAAAGAAGCGATTTTGTAATTAGAATTGGGAAATGCTAAGTTTTATGTCCCTCCATGATAAAATAGTGCACCTCACAAAAATGACCTTTACCTGACTTGCTTAAACCAATTCAGCAATTAATTCATGAGCGTAGACACATAGATAGGATAGGTATCTAATTCATGACACCGGTATCTTGTGGGAAAGTAATTCCCAACTGTCCGAAAAATTCGATGCGAGTACCTGGCCTAGACAACGACAGAGAGGAAGAGAGAGAGAGAGAGAGAAGAAACGTGGGGGAAAATCATTATTTTATTTCCTATATAACTGATTCAAAGGTGCAATAAATAACATTTTTTTTCATAACTATTCCAGCAATATACATCGTCCTGGCTCACATTTGTGCGATGATTTTCCTGGTAATACGGACCAAGAAAATGTGTTCCAGTGGACAACAGTTGTGATGGAAAGCCGGACTGTCCGGCGGGAGATGATGGACATAGAGTGTGGAATGGTAATTGTACATTAAATGGATAAGATTTCTTCGTAACATTATATTTCTCATGAATCAAAGGATACCTTTCGCATACTTTGCACTTACGAAAAGCCAACTTACCATGATATTCGGTGCCGCTAGCCGATTTTCCAAAATATGGGTGAAAAAGGTTAGCAAGGTTAAAATGTTTAAAAATGACATTTGGGCATTCTTCGTCACGTTGTGAACTAAAAACGGTGCAATTTTGATTTTCAACACCAATTCGTTGTGACAATCTAACCAATCATGTTATTACTTTTTTACTAACTGAGTAACATTACGTAAAACCTAACCAAAAATAAGTTTCCCACTCGCCAGAGGGTTTTTTGTCATGAGGGGCAAATAAAGTTTGGTCACGTTTGTGACCTCAGACAAAAGGGTTTTTTAGAATTCAAACTTCCACTGTAAAAAGTGTGTGACAACTCCATTGACTTATAACACAAACTTGGTGAAATTGATAATGTGCAATGCTACTCTAGTATGCAGTTCTGTGTGCAATAGTGCAAAAGTTCTGCTAAATTTGGCACTTTACCTCAAACTTTCGTAAAACACAGTTAAATCCAGTCTTTATTAAAATTAATTGTTATTTTCTTGTTAACTTGATCATATTAGTTTTTAAGTGATAATAACACTGTTACCTTCTCAATATGACCGAAAATTTAGGTCCTTTTAAATACTAAATGTCGTGAGTGACGGTACGGGTGGACAGTAATAGCACATCCATAGCCTTTGACAGAAGAAAGGATCTTAAACCATTATTTTGTATAACAAGGTACATATTAAACTGGCTGTTGACATGAAATATGAAGATTACTGAGACAGTGGTTTCTCTAGTAATAAAAAACTTCTTTGTCTTTTTGGCCCGTGTGTGACATTACCAATTCAATTTAAAATTCTTTGTTAATTCTTGTTATAATTCCTCAAAGTTGTAATGTTTTCAACATATTTTTGAAAATGAGTCCCACGCAATCCTTAAGGCAGCACTTCAAACAAAAATTAATAGGTATTGCAGTATAAAAACTAAAGAAGCAAAATGGCTTACAGACACGCCACTCACTTTTTATCCCAAATTATTAAAGACGTTCATTTAGGCAAATGAAGGGTGTTTAAGTTGAACATATTATGTTTAAAATATAGTGCATGAAAACTGAAAGATGGTTTAACGTAATAATGTAAAGAATTTGCAATACATTTTTACTTCATTTTTTAGCAAATATGTTACTTATTTGAAGAATGGCCTATTTGTGCTATTATACAACAAGTTAAGACTACATACCCTGTTTTTTTCAACAATCGAATACCCTCACCATTAGAAATTAAAGGCCGCTCACAGAGATTTCCCTGAGGAGGGCGCCCCCCAATCAATTGCCAAAAATCTTGTTTTTTGCATTACATAATGCGTGTCCATATACTCATCAGCTGTGTGAAATTGCTAAGCCTTAATCGAATTCCTTATATAAGAAAATCACAACTTTGTTTCAAACTTCCGGATCCTGATTTTTGTTATACAAAGTATCCTATGTGACGTAATACTACACAGAAATTGTTACTGCATCAAACGAAAAATCCGATTATCTAAATTTCGGAATTGTGGCCTTTTAAATTTTAAAGGGGTTTTCTATCTTTAGTTCTAGTCAAATATTTTTCTTATTCCACACAAATAACTATTTCGAAATCTCTTAGTCAGACTTTAAGAAGAATCTTTTTCTTTTAAAACGCAAGAACTAATTGTTGTACCATTCGTCAAAGGTACAATCAATATCTGAACATAAATTTCCCAACGCAAAAAACAAGAAAATGGCAAACGCAAAGCGCTGCCTTGAGCTTCAGAGGCAAGAAAGAGATCGCATTTTCGCATGATAGGTCCAAATATGCGTCGAACCTTCGCGTGTTTGTTTTTTACTGCAAGGCATCGTATTATGAAGTTATCAAATTGTTTTTAAAAAACAATTGGTAATTGTAACGACAGTGCATAATGTTGATTTCATTAATGTTCATGTGGCCAGACTGTATTTAAGATAATAAAAGGGATTGAAAGGAGATGTCGGGTTACAGAGATCTTTTTACGATTTTTTTTCCAGACGTTAACGCTGTCCGCACCAAAACTGCACATGTGCATATGATGAAACTTGAATTTCGTTTGTACATGTGGTAGCGAGATAAAAATCCCTTTCTGTGATGTGCTAAAATTAACTATGTGCATTGTGAGTAACCTGATAAATACAACAACAAACACCATTTACCATCAGGGCGTAGTCACTATAAAATGGTGATGGTCTAATGTCGACCCAGTACCCCACCTTGTATTATGATGAACACGTTAGTTATTTGGCGATATTAAGACGTGTTTCACTTCTTTTGATTTAGGCAGGTAATCCGGTTCAACTGCTGTTCCTTATATCCTGGTAATTTCAAGGGGTCAACGACTTACGTTCTTTGTGAGTAATTAGCATTCTGCAACTTACGATGATAAGGTTAATTCTGTACAACTGCTTTTTATTAATATTTTGTGTAACGTTCTTTCCGAAATTTAAGAAGTACTAACAAGTTAAGAAACACTTTTGGTTTCTCCATGTTTTTCATTGCACTCGGATTTTTACTTTTTTCCAATTATTCTCCTCTGGTAGCATAGAACTAAAGGAGATTTTTTTTTTTTCACAAATAGGTTGCTTTTCTGTCAAGTCAGGTTTTTTCTTACTTCGTAAGTCAGTTTCCCTGGTAACCATAACACTAAGGCCCGGGTTGTCGGACGTTTATCGTCACCTTCATCAGATTTCTAAGGAAATCCGATGAGGAGGGTACTGATTACCCTGGTAGAACTAACAATAGATCCCTACAAGGGCGTCGGCTTTGGAGAGCTAATGGCGGCCATGCCTGACGTCAGGCAGGGCATCCGGTCAATTACTTTTGCGCAATAAATCCTCACGCAGCGTACAGCAATTTGCGGTGAATGTGCAGTGATTCGGCTCCCGTAAGCGGTCAAAACCGGATTTAAATGTTTGGTCCCTTACCTTTGCAATATGACTATCAGAGATATCATCGGTACCCGGAGTTAATATTCATAGAATCTGAAAGTTAGCCAGATTGGGATATTTGAATATTTTAAGGGCCATTTTGTAAGCACTCAAACGTTATCTGCTATGTAGCAATCTCAATATCATCATAAGAATTTAAAATTAAACGTTAAATCAATTATCCGAAATGTTTTCCATTTCGCAACGTAAAAAGATAAAATCTTTTTAATTATTATATCAATTCCAGGGTCTGTGGTGAGTCTAATATCACATCTCGAGCCAAGAACCTTTTATGGGCTTTTCAAATTTAAAATGGGTTGTATGTATAATTTACTACTTTTGTGTGCGTACATTTTACCGACCCGAGTATTTTCAAACACTTAGCGTATACGCAACATAATAACCTGCATTTTTTTATTAAAAAACAATGTAAGTAAAAATCATTTTTTAGTAATTTAATTTTAATATCGCAGATATTTCAGCAATGTTAAGTATTCCATCTTTAAACTTTTTCAAGCTTTTTATATTTATTTACAAACCTTTCAGAGATTTATCTTCAAAATGATATCCCATTCTATACCTCGTATTTAGAGGAGATGTGTCACTTGAATGCCTTGAGTAACACATTTCCCTCCGAGTATTTTGTACAATTTGTATATTCCATCTAGGCAGCCCTTCCGGGCGGTGCAATACTGCTGTGAGACTATCGCCTACCGCCCAACACGCACATACGCAAAAATATTGTGCATCGGTCAGCAACTCGGTCAAGCAATACTGTCCACTTTATATTTGCGCCATTTTAAGGTTGATTTTGTAACGTCAGGTCCTCTTGGGGAGCACATCCACTATATCACTCCGCATTTGTGTAATGTGGGTAGCTCCGGTAAAAACATACAGTCGATTGTAAGCAAATTGGTGTTGCATGGTGCGTAGATATTTGATTGTCAAATGTTAATATTTAAATGATATTGCAACAATGTTTCTGTACTTGGATATTCACGAAAAAAAAATAATAAATTGAATCTACAAAGAAATTAGGCCTTCGAAGTATCCGTTCTCGGATACGGCATGGGTTTTACGTGTTGGTGGAGAAAAGTGGTGGGTCGCTATTCACAAGCCTATCTCCTCGAATTCTATCTGATCGGTATCAATTACCTGATTTTTACAAAAAACTTCATCTTTTTGATATAGAAAAATATCTTTCAAAACATCAAATATAATGTCACGTGGGTTAAATTTAACTTATTTCCAGTCAATTTAGCGTGGATTCAAGGGAGCGTTATATTTGGTGGTGTGCAGCCTTCTAAAGCGCTGTATGCGAATGTGCTGCACTTATAAATTGGGGATTTTCCAGTGCAGCTTAAGCAAATTGAGGCCCCACAGTGGATTGTTATTATAGATAAATTGCTATTTGTCAAATGAAGCTTTGGGTAATTTAAGCGTTTGTCGCCAAGAAATTAATCACAAACAGTCTTACCCCGCAATTTTAACGGATTAAATGATTTTTGTTCATTTTGGGCCATTTTGGTTAAAAGTGGCGGTTTTGTCTATATTTATATGTTGCTGCACCAAAAAATTGAAGGTTTCTTGAAAGCGCTGCACTGTTCTGTGGAATTATGTATCTTTCAACATAGTAGTCTAAACGAGAGATCAACACGTGATCTTCCTTCGCGGTAATGCATTCAATTTCAAAGCGAAAATCCTATTACCCCCTTTCAGAAAGGAGCCAAAATCGGTCTTTTGTCACAAACGCCTAATCTATTCCCAGAGACAGCATGGTGGAAGAAATATCACTGTGAACTTTCCATATTAAGTGATGTTGTAATACCATTAATAAATTGATAATTTATTTTTATTCAAAGTCTCCAAACGAGCTCTCTTTGAACCTAACTCTTGTTCAAAATGAACACGGTAAGCCCATTTAAAGAGGCAAGCATCGGTTCATACACATTATCGTCTTGGAGGTAACTTTTGCGTGGATTTCCACGCGAGCATTTTAATACCCCTAAAGCCTAAGCCCACCCCAATGTACCATCGCCCCGACCCTAACCGTAATTCCTACCCTAACTCTAATCCCGCCCCAATCTAACCCTAACCCAACCCTAACCTATCAAAGACATCTAACCCTAACCGATCGCTAACTCCTAACCCTATCGGTCACCGTAGCTTTATATCCTAACCCCTAACCCTAACCTTATCCTAACCCTAACTCTTATCACCAACTCTACCTTCTTATTCTAAATCTCACCCTAGCCTTATCCCCATCAATTATCCCCAACCGTGAGAAGGAAGTGGGAGCGGAAATGGACTATAATCTATCGGATGCATTCAGTTGTTGGGTTTTTGTGCATCCGATGCTTTTGGTTTCACTAATGTTTGCAATCTTCTCACTCTTTAAGCCTTATTTTCATAAACTCTTAACACAATGCCCACTACTGGCATTGGGCAGACCGCATAGCTGCAATTTGTCAAAAGGCGCATTTTCAGACATTTTCTGCGGTGACTTTCCACCGCTCAAAAGGCTATTTTCCAAATCGTATGAAATATATCTTAATAATAAGTGACACTTTTTCTCCTTGAATGAATCATGTTATAAAATAAAGAAAACTAAAAAAATATTGTAATGTTTCAAAAGGGAGCACAGCTCCATAAATCAACTCCTCCTTTTGTGTAATGTGGGTAGTTCCGGTAAAAACATACTGTCGATTGTAAGCAAATTAGTGTGGCATGGTCGTAGATTTGTTGATTGTCAAATGTTAAATATTTTAAATGAATAGCAGACAATGTTCTGTATTGGAATATCGAAAATAAATAAATTTGACATCTACAATAAATTAGGCCTTCGGAATTAATTCCTTGCTCGATACGGCTATGGGTTTACGTTCGGGTGGAAAGTGGTGTCGCTATTCACAAGCCTGATTCTCGAATTCTATCCTGTACGTATCAAATTACCATAGTTTTTAAAATTTTCATCTTTTTTGATATAGAAATATCTTCAAAACATCAACTATGATGTCACGTGGGGTTTGAAATTGAACTTATTTCAAGTCACTTTAGCGTGTATTTCAATGGGAGCGTTATTTGGTGGGTGTCATACCCCTCTTGCATAGTATTGGAAGGATAATTTTCCGTTGATAACAAAATATTGCCCTCACCAAGAAAATATCGGGCTTGTCTTGCTTCTATGAATTGTGGCCCGAAATTAGCTCCAGGACCATATTGGTTCCCCGTTGGGACATATGGTCCTGAGCATAAGTAATCTGAGAAGCATTCCAAGTCATTTTAAATGCTATGCTCCAGGAGCATATGGCAAATAGAATTTGCATATATATATATATATATAATGATATTATAATGCTCCTGGAGCAGTAATTTGGGGGGGGCCATCGTATTCTCCACCTCTCCAGGAGCATATTTTCCGATATGCTTCCTGGACCATTTGTGTATTAAATATGCTCCAGGAGCATATTCCGCATATTCAAATATGCGCCTGGAACTATTTGACTAAAATATTTGTCCAATATTTAATCATGCTCTAGGACCATAGGTCCTGGACCAGAGTCCTGGCCTATGGGGTCCTGAGCATATTTTCTGTCTCAATAGACGCGGGTCATTAAAAGCGCTCGCTTCGACTCCGAGATTTTTTTTTGTCTTATTTAGCCTGGGTAGATAATTCAGTTGTTCAGACACTGCTTTCCAATGATCCCAATGAAAATTTGGTCTGGGCTTGAGCGGATATTCGTTTATCACTCTCAGCCTCCATTCGCGGTGTCCAGATAGCTTAATCTTAAAACCAAGCGGTTAATTTGGCGAAACTCTGTTCTGTATGACTCTAATATTTTACTATAAAGTAGAAACAGCAAGCTTTCAACGGCCATTAAGCATTTCCCCAGTCGTGCCTCATTGAACACCATTGTCTTTTGAAAATGCATGTCAAAACCACTTATGACCAGTGTTGGACATAAAGATAATGTTAAATTTTTTTGAATGAAGCAGATGAACCAGCATATTATTTGATGTTTTCACCAAAACCTTAAACATTCCGCCCCCTCTTTCGATACAAAGTTTGCAACGACATCGCATGTCAGCCACAGCCTTTGGGGACCATTGCCGGATCATCAGTAAGAACTTCCACCTCATGTGAATGCCCGGCCTCGCACCATCCTGAAGTTACGCGGGGACTGTTGTAAACATTGTCTTCAAATATCCCATACTAAAAATCACGATGTCATATCATTGACGCTGGCTGGCCATTCTTACAACTTGATTTAGGCTAAAACTCGTCCCCCAAGTTCATGTAAGCGATTTCTGACAGCAATTAGTCTGTGGGCCGTGCGCCATCCTGTGCCCACCACAAATGTCAGAAGACAAACCATTTGTTGCCGTGGAAATGCAGTGTCGTTCCTGCCACAGCATCGTGTGTTATCATGGAGCGAAGATGAAACCATTGACATTTGTTCGAAAAAGTAGCCTAAGCCCAATAAGTACTTCCATTGCCAACAACAAAGTTCCGGGCTTAAGTTTCTCTCGACTGCATGTTTGTACTCATGTTGTATAGCTGGTGCATACACCATGACGTTGTGGTTGATAACCTCACCATTCATAAAACCAAGCTGGTTCGCCGTCAATCATGAAATGATCCAGAATTCCCGCGTCCTCTCTGACAATTGAACAAAAGTCACCCGGCAAAAGTTTGCAGCCTTCTGAGTCATCGTATTGAAGTTTAGTGGTGAATTCGTCCAAGTCCAATTATCTTGCAGTGGTTCCCTTGGATGGTATTGTGTCATCGACGTAAAACTGCATTAATGTTATTTTCACTTCTACTATGCGTCCTTCTCCCTAGTCATCCTAGTTCCGCCTTAAAGCTTCGGATGATTGCCCAGGTAAAATTTACATACTTTTTTAATCGGAAAGTTTGAAAAGGGTATTAATTCCTACAACAAATTACCTGCATAGAAGATATTGCAAAATGTTATTAGAAAGAATGCATTTGTGTGGCAATGAAACTCAAAAACCTGCTGTTGTACGCAAATAAATCAAAGATTACAAATTACACTTTTTCGCCCGCACCGCACCCGTAAAAAACTGGATAGATTTTTATTAACGGTGGTTCCATTCATATCTCAGGTTGAAATATTCAGAATACCTTTTTGTTCCTCCAAAGTGTAAAAGTAATATTAACAGTCCAGAGTGAGATTAGGGTTTAATTCAAATTGTCGTGCTTAAATGAAATAACCGGATACCTCTTAATCCCAACGCATACACAAAATATAAGTATTGATTACAGTTTTTAACATTTTACATAATTTTGTTGTTTAAGGGCCATGTGGAACGTACCAATCCGGTATCTAGAACATACGCATTTATGGTCTGCAGCAGCTCAAACCTGTAGGTCGTCGAATTTTTTGAGCCTTTATAGTTGAACTGGTAGTAGCAGTAGCAGTTAGCAGCAGCAGCAGCAGTAGCAGTAGCATTAGCAGTAGGAGTAGTAGTAGTAGTAGTAGTATAGTAAAGTAGTAGTATACATAGCAGTAGCCTATCAGTATTTAGTAGTAGTAGTAGTAGTTAGTAGTAGTAGTAGTAGTAGTAGTAGTATAGGAGTATAGGTGATGATGTTGATGCTCCAGTTTTGTGGATCAAAGTCTGCAATTTTGGTCCTACCCGTGGGACATTGTTAACGGACGGACATTGGAGATTTCATAACCGAACAGTATATATACCGCTATATTTTTTGACTATACGAACAACCTTAATTCTGAAGAAGATACACATGGATTAATCTTGTTTTACTTTGACTTTGCATGCTGTTATTTTAGAGTCCTTCGATGTGCGGACATCTCATCGTTGAACTACAACGCTACTGTGTTTACCTTTAATCACCCAAAACAAGTGGATATAAGCCTTTTATAAGGACTTTCAGGTCTTAAGAATTTCTGTTATTGAGTGTGATTATCATTGTAATTGTTTGGACATTACAAATTGAACCAATCGTTTTAGTCAACCAATCAAATAAATGTTGTTATTATAATTGTTACGGTCACCTTGACCAAGGCCAAAACCACCTCCAAACTACGGATTCAAATCCTGAATAACTAGACAATACACTGTGGAACATTTTTTTTTTTTTTTTTTTTTTTTGTTAAACTAGGTTTTTAAAAATTACAAATTTTAAAACAAGTATTTATTTCAATTGTGTGTTTAAATCAACTCATTCAAACATCGATTAGGTATCAATAATCAAAGATCAATCTATAATCAATTTGTTAATGAATGAACTACTCAACTTACTACCTGGTGTGTGCGCACGCGGGCTGCAGCAAGATTACCTATAAAT
>JAMKCH010025916.1:0-18754 GCA_023653785.1 Ophioderma brevispina
TATGAGTATCTATATCTGAATAGCTGGATTTTGGTTAATTTATCACTAATTTATGTGAGTAAAACTCAAACGTGGACTCATACTTGTAGTTGAATATTTGTTTGTCCTCTTCGCATAGTAGTTAACTTGTAGTGGTCGTGATGCCTCATAGTGTCAATTCGAAGCACAGTTGGGGCCTAATTAAAAAATTTCCAGGCTCCAATTAGATGGTTTTTTAAACAATGTTAAGATTTTTACTTCTGCCTTCTGTATTAATTCTAACAGTTACATATACTTGGTAATAACTGATACGTTCGCCAAACAGATAATTTAGCCTGGGTAAATAAATTTTTTATCCTTATACTATATTCAAATCTTACCGAAGTAGGTCTGAATCAATTGATCTCGCAAAATTACCTGGCGAGAATCAACCTGATTCCCGCAAGTTACAACGAACTTGCACCCTTTTCGGGGTATTGCATAGGCCTGACACTTGTGGGGTGTGGTTGTGGTCCAGTGATAGGGGGTGTGGTCCTGTGGTATATTCCCGGAATATGGGGGGGTGTTTGGGTATGTGGGAAGGAGGTGGGATCCGGGGGTATGGGGTGTAGTCCGGTATGGGGAGGGGGTATGCAGGGCCTACAAGCGTCCCTATAATTCCTATATTTCCTATTTTTTTGACCCTCCCCTATAAATCCCTATAAACTTCAAAATCCCTATTAATCCCTATTATTTTTCTTCACAGAAATCAAAATGATGTTTGGACTGTTTTGTCACAGAATTGCTCAAAATATGCCTTGGCAGCGTCCAAATGTACAAGGTGCTTTATAAAACCAGCACTACAAAACTTTGTATCTCCATCTTATTAGGTCATGGTTGTACAGATAGTCACTTTCATCAAGCCCTTTGTTGTTAAGAAAATTTTTTTTTGTCATAAATCATAGATCACTGCTTTGCTTTAATATTCTTACAGATGCTAAAAAGCAAATTTGACTTCTCCATGGGAGGGGCTACTCAGATTTGGTTTGTTTGAGGTGTGCAGCTTGAGGACTTGAAACCTTTCCCCATTTATAGGTTCATTTAGTAAAAAAAAGTACCCATTTCTCAGATTTTACTTTTAAACATTTTTGAGCACGAGCCCCCCCCCCCAAAGATCTTGGCTTTTTAACATCTTTTGAAGGCAGTTTTTGAAAATAGACACTTCACCACTTAAAGAACCATATAGCTAACACAACATTTGCTATGAGATTCATCTGTAGGTCAAAGTCACATCTGTGAAATTGTATTCATGTTTTCCACTCTTAATCCCTTGATTGCTATAGATCTCAACATCCTCACTGCAAACAAGGTCACGTTCTGCCTACTCTTATAAACTTGACCGATTAACTTCATACTTTGTAAAAAGAATCACTGGCACAGGATTAGCCAGGTGTGTACATAAATTGATTCTATGACCCCCATGTGACTTTTGACTAACGTGGTTTAAAAATGTATATAATGCCATTTGGTTGCACATGAGTACTATGACCATCAAGCTTGCAAACAACATTTTTAAAAATCACCCCAAACCTCATCACAGTTTTAAACACAGATTGACCTCTAATGATCCGCCATGTGACTTTGACCCTGTTTGTAAAATAGCCTTTCTATCAATTTCTCAGACAAATAAATACTATGCTCATTGCTCAACCCATTTCCAAAAGACACTGTCCAAGATATATACAGGTGTACAACCACCATTGACCTTTAATGTCCCCTACATGACCCTTGACCTCTTTTTGTTAAATCGATAAATGGCCACCAGTTTTCATAGAAATTAAAAGAACCACAGGCTAAGGACTCAGATTACACATACACAGATTGAACCTTTATGACCCCATATAACTTTTGACCCCATTTTTTGAGGAAAACTTTCAAATTCGCAACTTCCTGGTGTACATTGATTCAAGCACTGAAATTGACATAGTTGTTACAAAGTATGTGTTGATAAATGAGGGAAACAGCAGAGCTATTACTACTTCTAAAGTAGTAAAAGCACATTTTTTAATATAAGTTGAGGTTTTCCAAATGTATTCCACAAATTATAAATTTTAAAACCTTTTTATAAAACTTATTCCAAGTTCATTTTCACACAAAACAATATGTTACACCTCTGACTGTGGATTTTGGTTCAGGGTCGCAACATAAACGTCCAAACTTCAGTGAACTTGACAATTTTTGCAGGTTTGAATAATACAAACCCCTATTCCTCAAAACAATGCAAGTAGCAAATAGGTTACCCGTCAGAAAGCATAAATTTCCACTTTTTTTCTCCATTGAAATTAATTATACACATAACATTGGAGTATCACTAATATTTCACTACGGCAAGAGACAGCACAAGTGTTTGCACATTTCTTTCTAACGACTTACAATTGCTGCTTAACACTGTAAAGGCGCCCATGTTCAAGTAAAAATACATACAATTCTATATTTTCCCTAATATTTTATGGTTTTATCCTGTATTTTTCACCTATATTCGTTGTTTTATTTGCCCTATATTTAGCCCTATATTTTTGCAAGGGTTTTCACTTGTAGCCCTGGGTATGGGGTGTTGGGTCCCTGGGTATGGGGTTTGGTCCGGGGTAATGGGGTGTGGTCCGGGGTATTGGGTGTGGTCTGGTGTGTCCGGGTTTATGGTTGTGGTTCCGGGGTATGGGGTGTGGTCCTGGTGTAGTGGGTGGGTTGGTCTGGTGGTAGGGGTGGTCCGTGGTATGGTCCGGGAAATGTGTGTGTTTGGTTCTTGGGTAGGTGTGATGCAGGGTGTGTCCGGGGTATGGGGATTTGGTCCGGGGGTAGGGCTGTGGGGTGGGTTATGGGGTGTGGTCTGGGGGTATGGGGTGTGGTCCGGGGTATGGGGTTGGTGGGTAGGGGGTGTGTGGTCTGGAGTATTGGGTTGATGGTATGGGGGTTTTATTGGGAGGGTGTGGTCTGGGGTATTGGAGGTGTGTCTGGGTATTGGAGGTGTGGTCCAGGTAATTGGTGATGTGGACCTGGGGTAGGTTGTGTGGTCTGGGGATATGGGGGTGTGGTCTTAGAACTATGGGTATGGTGTTTGGTCTGTAGGTGGAGGTTCCTGGTAGGGGGTGTGGTCGTGGTGTGAGGTGTGGTCAGTGGTATGGTCGGGGTATGTGGGGTGGTTTGTAGGTATTGGTGTGGTCTTGGGTTGGGGGTGTGGTCTGGGGGTATGGGGGTGTGGCCGGTGGGGGTATGGGGGGTGTGTCGGTGTATGGTCTGTGGGTCCTGTGGGTAGGAGGTGTGATCCGTGGGTATGGGGTGTGGTTCTGGGGGTATGGGGTGTGTTCCGGGGATATGGGGCATTGTTATTGTGGTTCCGGGGTATGGGGTGTGGTCTGGAGTATGGGGGGTGGTTGGGGTATTGGAGGTGTGGTCTGGGGTTTGGAGGTTGTGGTCCAGGGTTAATGGGGATATGTGACTGGGGTAGGTGTTGTGGTCTGGGGATTGGGGTGTGGTCTTAGAACTTGGGTATGGGGTGTGGTCTGTAGGTGTGAGGTTGCCCAGGGTAGGGGGTGTGGTCTTGTGGGTGTGAGGGCTGTGGTTAAGGGGGTTATGGTTCGGGAGTATGTGGTGTGGTGTGGAGGTATGTGGATGTGGTCTGGGTTAGGGGTGTGGTTGGGGGTATTGGGTGTGGGCCGTGGGGGTATGGGGGTTGTGGTCTGGGGGTATGGTCTGTGGGTATGGTCTGTGGGTAGGAGGTGTGATCCGTGGGTATGGGGCGTGGTCCGTGGTTTGGGATGTGGTCTGGAGTAGGGGTGTTGCCGGGGGTATGGGGTGTGGTCCGGGGTATGGGTGTGGTCCGGGGGTATGGTCGGGGGTATGTGGGGTGGTTTGAGGTATGTGGTCCGGGTTAGGGGGGTTGGTCTGGGGGTAATGGGGTGTGGCCGTTTTTGGTATGGGGGTGTGTTCGTGGGGTCTGTGTGTAGGCGGTGTGATCCGGGGGTAATGGGGTGTGCTTCTTCGAATTACAATTTAGAGTCAGCAAAGCAACCAGTGCATGTAACTCACAACTTTACCTGCACAATGGTGAAAGTTACATGCACAGGTTAATGCCTTTTCAATTTTATCATTTCAGCATTTCAAGAACTTTCTCATTAAGCTAAAATTGGCACATTTTATGGATTCACAAAAATTAATTTACATGCACGTGTGCAATGCAGGATACAAAAGTTACATGCACAGAGATAAAGTTACATGCACCTGTGCACGTGTGCACCTGGGTAATTCGAAGCCTGGGGGTGGTCCGGGGTATGGGGATGTGGTCCGGGGGTAAGGGGTGTGTCCGGGGGTATGGGGTGTGGTCCGGGAAGCGGGGGGGTCATTTGGTTTTGTCATTTGTTATGGGTTTTTTTATCATGTGTTATTTTTTTTGTTTCCGGGTATAGGCATAGGGCTGATCCTTATGAGGGGTGTGTGTGATGCTCAGTGATAAAAAAAATGGGGGGGGGTGTGTTCTTCTTTGTTCCGAGAGCCATTACATATATCGGACTACCTATTTTGGACCGCCGTCCCTATTTTTTAAATTGCCCTCCGTTTGTTAAATAAGCCTTGAATACCTTTTTGTTACATAATGTATAGGGCTGTTTACGCTGACCGTCACGGGGAAGTTATATGGCCGGCCATTTTGCGGTGGGGATTGCCATAGGGTCTCCGTGTAAATTGGGCATAAAATGTGTCCTATTTTTACCTGAACGATGGCAGGAGACTGTTTAATATAGTCACAACTTAGGAAATAACATGCAATTAAATGCCTTTCTTTCACGTTCATTTTAGAAAACAATCCAAGAAATTGTCCATAAAGGGGTGCTACCAGCTTCGAATCGTAGTTTGTTCAGGAGTACGCGAAGTGATAATGCAAAACAAGGGCCGATGATAGAGGTTAAGCACCGGCAAGTGACCCGAATGAGCAGACAAGCAGGGTTTGCTTTATGCCGGGCAAAAACTTGGTTTTTGCCAGAAAACGGGTTTTAAACCGCCTGTTAAACAGCAATAACTGGTTTAAACGGCCAAAACTAGAATGTCTGAGGACGTCATGCACATCATTTTGAGAGTAAGGTCCATACTAATTGAAGTCCCTCTTCAACTTAAGATAGTCAACAACCTTGCATTAATTTTATTTCATACAAGAAGACAAAAAAAAGGATAAACAATTGTGAAAAAAAACAAAACAGGAAAGTGCACTGTAACCATTTTTCAAACTTGCAAGATCTGCAGCAGAACTCAAAATACGAGCTGTGGATAAAATTACACTCAATCTAAATGGGAGTACTAAACTTTTTTTCAAATCTTTTCATTTATTTACTATTTAGTAATTTTTTATGCCCCAGCTCAATTTTAAGCTACATGTGAATTTCGGTCCATTTTCCATATTTTCACTAAGGTTAATGTAAGTATGTATCGTTTATGCGATTTATATTTCTATACATAAGTATGGTACCAGGTTCGGAAACTTCCGGAAGAAATCTGGAAGAAACCGGAATAAATTGGAAGACTTGAAAAGAAAATAAAGAAATGTATTAATGAACACAAACTCAATTTACCATCTTCATCTGCTGTACACTTCAAATCATCAAGACTACTTTAGTTACTTTACAATCTTTTAATTTACAAGTTATAGCATGAATAGTATACCTATATACTTGATATAGTAAAATTTGTTTCACAATTTGTTTTGTCCTTGCTATCAAATTATACAGATATATTTTAACCCCATTTTCCACCTTCCATGTGCACATTTATAACTACACGTTAATTGTAAGATGCAAACAATGAAAAGCTGTACATGGGTCAATTTGTTAATTTAAAACACAAATCATAAAGTAGCAACCATTATTGTTCTTTTTGTAATTCTTAGTGGGGAGAACCTGGGTTAAGGAGAGACTTATAACATTGTTTAAAGAATTTGAAATGTTTAAGTCCGGGGTTCAGTCTTACGAGTAATCTCTGCTTGGCCTTGCTGGTGTGAAAGGTGTCTATCATTTCTTCCATACTTGTTAAAAATTTAGGCCTTGGAATATAAATGTGAGTTTAATAATGCCCTTGTCATGTGTTAGGTCGGGTCCCCTGTAATGGTTATTTTAAATTATTTCACTATATTTCATTCACTGTATATATAAAACCAAAAGTGTAAGTAATTGGCTTTAAATAGTAAAATTTTTCAATTACTTTTTTAGTTTCTTCCACTTTCAGTGGAAGAAACTGGAAGAAACCTGTTTCTTCCAAGTTGAAAAAAACCGCTGAAAAAAACGTGTTTTTTTTCCGCCTGTGGAAGAAACTGGGACCCTGTATGGTACTAGATCAAAATGTATGTATCATATTAATTAAAAATGCCAGAAGTTGTGTTTACTATGTACTTTTTCACCACTTTAGTTCGTAATTGTTTTCTGACTTTACAAGTTGAGATATAACATTTTGTAAAACCAACAATTACAATTCTTTAATATTTCAAAGCATTTTTTACTGAACAAAATTGAGGTTTGTGCCAGTTTTTGCCAAAATACTGGTGGCATAAACCTTGCGGTTTAAACTGGTTTAAACCAGGTTTAAGCCGGCGGTTTAAACCGCCAGGTGTTTACTGGCCAACCCTGGTAGACAGCCCTATTCACACTACCTACATACATATTAAAATTTTATAAAAGCGCTACACTTAAGATCGTAGTGCTAGAAACAAGATGGCAAAAAGCCGACGAACAAAAATTTAACACACTGTATTACAGAGGAACAACTGAAAGAATCAGAGAACAAATATGTTTTTAAGAGCTTTTTTGAATGGTAACTGTTGCAGATTCTCTAATATGACTGGCAAATTATTCCACATAAGGGGAGCATTATAGAAGAAGGTTCCTGCTTCGCAGGACTGACGCGCTTTTGATGGTTTTATGCACAGTCAAAGGGTAGTATCAAATGCTGAACGCAGGGAGGCTCTTGCAGGATGGTGAACAGTGATGTGGAAGAAAATGTAAGCTTGAGTCCATTTATGGAGGCATTGTAAACAAATAGAAGGATCTTGAATAATCCTCTTTTCAACCGGTAACCAATGCAATTCATGAATAAGCAAGGAGTGGCCATGATCTGTTGTAACTTGACATATCATCTTTGCAGCCCAATTCTGGATACACTGCAGCCGTTGAACATCGATCCTTATTTGTCGAACCATGATCTTAGATAAGATGAGGGCGCAGGTACAAGATGACAGTGTCTGATCAGAAACCTACTTGTCCTTGAAATGTTTCGAAGTAGATATTTCCCAAATTACAACAGAGGGTTCTAACATAGCAAAAATAACATAACGTGAATCAATATAACCCCTAAGTTACGGATGCTCTGCAGTGGGGACGATAATATATCCCCAAGCACGCAGTGACACAGACCCACACTGCCCAGTCACAAAATCTTGAACAAATCTGACAACATACATTAGGCCAATGTTTTCCACGACGGACATCAGTGAACCTCCTCATTTTTTAAGTTAAATATCTTTCAATTAAAACAATTTCAGAAATTTTTCCAACTTGAAAATTTTCTTGGTTTCTGGCTAGCCAGGGAACTCCCATAAAAATGATTACTATTTTGGGCAATTCATGATCATGGCCTAACTGGGGAGTGGCAGGGTTGGCCGATTTAAATCACGTCGATTTAAATCAGTGAGTTAAATGGTGGATTAAAATCACTGATTTTTTTTTAAAAATTATGATTTAATCACTTTTTTGGTAAAACCAAAATAATTGACAAAATATTGTTTAAAGAACAATTTTAATATTTAAATCACAACACTTTATAAAAAATAAAAGATTTAAACCACATTTAAGCATTACAGATACCCCTCTAAATGGTTAGCACTGACACAATTATGTTTTAAAATAATCATGATTGAAACCTTGATGTTGTGATCTAACTTAAAGTTTCTTTAGTTTTTTTGTAATCGAAATTCAAAAGTTCTTGTCAGATACTAGTGAAACTATTTACAGTAATTACAGTAACCATATTTGACTAATAAATGCCCAGACATTTCAGTAGCGTTCCCTAGGATGACCTTTTTTTTAAAAGTTGGTTAATCTTGAGAACAAAAATCCTCAAATATGATTGCGCACAAAACTCATGTATAAAACAACAGCAGTTGAGTGGAACAAGTTAATCATCCCCAATATGCCTGACATAGGTTTTAGCAGTATATTTTTGGATTTCCAATGTTATAGGTCATTGATGGGAATTTCCAATGCGACTGCCACTGGGGTTTTGCCGGTGAAATATTGCAATATAAAATGGAGACTTCCCTGGGGGAATTCCCAATGCTGACTGCCAATGGGGATTATTTTCTGTGGAGATATTGAAAAGATAAATGGGCATAGGGCAGTATGCTAAACTTTAAACGGGCCTCGACCTTTTGCCCACCAAACCGAATCATTGTGACATGATCCATAAAGTTTGATCGTATGTAAATGATTCCCACTTTACATAGCACCATCCAATCATTGATCAATGGAATTGATATGTATGATGATACCCACACACTGTGTGCGAATGAACATGGCGAGTAGGCCTGTTTTTACACAGTTAGAAGCCTTGTTAGAATTGGTCGTTGCGGAATAGTTTTCAGTACCGTATGTAAACCAAATTACACCACTTATAGAAATAGATTTCTTGGTTGTCAGCCTTCTACGAAGAAGATAGGGTTAACCGTGTGTCCATGGCGCTCTCTTGAATCTGCACAGCAATCAATGGTGATTTTGCCATTAGGTTTAGCATATACCCTACAAAATACCACGCTTTATTAAATTAAAAATTTTCGGCTTTTTCTGAATGTCCATATAATAAAAATCACATAGTATGATGATAATATATTCTACAATTAGACCTTCTACGAAGAAAATCCCATGAGCACTTTCCTCGCAAAGACGTGAGTTTTCTCATGTCCGATGCGTTAAGCACAGAGTACGCGTGACTGGTCATAGGCCTATTGATGCACTGTGTCCACAGTGAATAGGGAAAATGGCCAGAAACTGCAAGATGGACTTCTCTGAGGGAAGGTCTTATGTTTACTGGGGATTTTAATGTGAGAGTTTATAATATCCCATGAATTTATGGGGATTTCTTTCAGACAAAAAATCAGAGAATAGTACCAGGCAGTGATTTTTGAAAGAGATTTCATTTTTAGTTCCGAAAAAAATATTTTGAATTGGGCATTATAAATTCCCAAAATACTGTCCACAACCATCTTCGGGCTAGGTTTCATGTTAAATTTATTAGGACTAGTTTATAGGGAAAGTAATTAATGATTCGGGTTAGGAGTGCCATTGTTTGTAAGAATCTGGATAATGCCAGATTATGAAACTTAAAAAAATAAAAAAAAATCAAAAAAAATCCGATTAAATAAAAAAAAAAATATGATTTAAATCAAACAAAAAATCAGAATTGTTTGATTTTTTAAAAAATCAAAAAAATATGCCAAACCCTGGGAGTGGAGTAAGAACTACAACCCCAGTCTCAGGGCATAGTAATAGCTGGTAAGAGTAGACAGGGGTTTAAAATTCTTGAGAATGCGTTAAGTTCACGCAACACTGCAATCAAAGATTTACAAGAATATTCAGTGTATTATATTTCCCGTTCGTTTTTGGATTGAGTCTGTGGAAGTGATAACATTTTCTGAAAAGTTGACATCAAATTGCTCTTTTAAGTTCACAGTTTTCTTCTGAAAACTACCAAAACATTTTTTCAGGGTTGTCTGCTGAAGTCTTACAGCCCGAATAAGTTCAAATTTGTAAACTTAATCATTTATTGAAAATGTAAATTGTATTCTACACCAACTTATTGGGAGGAGTGAAGCTTGCCCGGCAGCTTACTTATCTGGCCAGCACTTGAGTTACGTATGCGCAAGGTATCTTCAAGGAATAAACTCCTTTTCGACTGCTGGTCTCATGGGGTGCCAGCACAACGACTCTTCACCCCAGCGCTGCTGAATATGCCGCCCCAGCATGGGTTTACTTGCAACAGCTTTCACACAAAGAAAATGGACACAGTACTCAAAGCGACATGACCACATTTACTGGTGCTCCGTCCATCATCTGAGTTTCTGCCAGTTGCTTTCCAGGCATTGCACCTGCTGAAGTGCTTCGGAGAGAAACACCAACATGCACAAATGGTGAATAAGGCTTGCTGGACAACGACAAAACAAGCACCTGCTGAATTTGCAGTCAAACCTGTTCAAAGAATCACACCAGCTCGTGCAGACAGAGGAGACTGTGCTCTCGTTGACCTTTCTGTCGTCAAGCTGCTAACATCTCCAGCTCCCATTCAACATCTTACGGCCATGGAATATGCCTGGTAGATACTTCAAAGATACCAAACGAACTCACCATTACACCTATGAAGAACTCCCACCTGGTAGCCTATCGTCCAGCAAGGAAGGGTCACATTAAACCGATTCGCCCAAGAGGTCGGGTCATTTCTTTTTCAAAGCCAAATGCACCGATGGTGGCTGCGACCATTTCCAGCTGCCATGGTGGTCTCCAGCAAAGGAATGCGAATCACATGCTCATATGATGCCCTACCTTTCGCCCACCGGTGGGCATAGACAACTTCACAAGACCCTAACCAATCAACAGTGAGCTGGGCCCACAATATACAACAAATTCGCGCTGCCTCATATGCAAAGAAGAAGAATGTATTATTTTAAAAACTTGTAAATCTTTGTAAATACTCTAGAAGATAAATTGGCCAAAATTAACCACTGCTGTCGTTTATGCCAAGTTACAACTATCTCAAAATAAGAAAGTATCTCTTTCACAAGACCACCTGTGCATCTTCTCACAAGATCCCATCATGGGTGTGGTGAACAGGACGGCGCACCGAACGGACGTCTTGAGATCTGAACAGCAGAGACCACCATTTCACTTAAAGAAGAAGCAGACAGGTCAGATCAAGGAGGACTAAGAGTAGTATTTCTAAGTCTTGTGATGGATCTGTTGGCATTCCCATGACAGACCATGTTGCCGGCATTATGTGTATATGCAAAAAATGACAAGGTAATAAAGGGCCTCTTTCATGATCCACACTTTGCTCCCCAACCCAAAAAAAAAATAAAGGTAACTGAAAGGTTGAGATTTTTTACTTTCTGAACCTTTAGCCAAAAGATTGTATATGGAGGATCCTTCCGTGCAGAGTGATTTTGTTAGTTTTACCATTCTGTCCAAAGATGGCAGGAAATTACAGAACAATAAGCTGTGGGGTATGGTAAACTTTTTGTTTTTGATTAATGATTTTTGTGACTTAAAGAGACACTGGCACATTGAAGTGGTGCGCCCTCAAGATTTTTTCAAAATTGATATTTGCATGCTTGTAAAGCTTTTATATACATTACCCTCACCTGAAGTGATTAGAACAATCAGAACGACCGATTTTTAATTAATGTCGCCGGCGACATTAATTTCAGTAGCCAAGCGCGGAAATGCTGTTATAACAAGAAAAGCATGCGTATAGAGTTTACACGGAATGCACCCTGTTGACCGGTCTGTGAACTTTATGGTCCTTGTGGGTTTTATATCAATGAGTACAAGTCGATGAATTCATGTAAAGACACATTTGTGATTAAATTATGGAAAAACATAAATGTTAGCCTACAAATTTACTGGAGGTCTTAAACCTCATTCAACATCACTTCGGTTTTGAGTATGTGATTTTTAGGGCTGTAAAGTGTATCAATTATTCCAATGACCTAGACTAACATTTGCGACAAATTGAAGAAAAAGAAATTCTATTTTGTGAAAAGTGTGCCCCAGTGCGCTTTTAAAATGCAATATCGTTGGACTTAGCTGTGAAATTTTGGAAAAAAAAAAAACCTCTTTTTAGGTCATCCGATGCAATCGAAAGACCTATATTCACATTTGATTTGTGTGTCCGTCCGTATGGGTATTGGCAAACACTCTAGTATATGCCTTTGGTTGGAAACTTTTTAAACGTACGTAGCTTTTTAGTGCATGATGGATCAAGTTTATACTTGTTATGCTTATACATTAGAAAGGGGCCTTATGAGGGATAACTAGAGGGAAGGTCAAAGGTCATTCAGGGATCACATAGGGTCATTATATTTCTTTCTTATCTCAGACAATCATAATGGACGCCATTTTTGGATATCATCAGGCAGTGGCCTCCATGAAATGGAATGGGTGTAGACAGACCTAATAGTTTTTTTCAAAGGCCAAGATTGTACTGCAAGGCCAAATCAAATGGTGGTATTTTGAAGTATAAAACTAAGGTTCTAAGTGAAGATGAGTTGGACTTGTGACGAATTAAGTATTTATCAGATTGGGATCCCTCGGTCACCATAGTTTGAAAAAACCCTGTCAATGTGTTTGATGTATCAAAAAGACACTGCCTGATGCTTAGTAAAAGATAGGGGGGAACCCGATTGTGAGAAGTGTTGAGCTATTAGCCATTGCGGAAAGGGGATTAATCATGTTGGGTATGCCTTGCTCTCCTTGTTGTAAAATATGAATGTTGAAGAGTCCTGCATCATGGATACATGCAGCCCCGGATGAGCTTACCCAGCTCACCCAGCTAACAAATCCTGACACGAATACAAGCATACCAAATCTTGTTTGGGTCAAAAGCAGGCAATATCAAAGAGAATTGATTGATTTTGGTCTTGCATGCAGGAGGGTCTGGTATGCCAGTGTTTACAGTCCGGAGTCAACAGCTTCAGGGAGTTCCTAGGCATTCCAAATATAGAGAGATACAACTCAGTCTTGTTTGGTGGTAAGTTGGGGGATGCCATGAAAACATACAGATATGATCCAAAAAGATGGAATGTGTTGAGTAATTGCTGATATGTAAGTGATAGATGTCTATGATGAAACTTGAAAGACTTGGCTGTGTTAGTAGCAGAGATGGAAGCATCCAAGAGCTGTCAGGAGTGTAGTAGTAGTAAATCCAAAGTTTTAAAATCCGGTTTTGTCCCTCAATCAATCAATCAAGCTTTATTTATTCACGGAACACAATCAACAGAGTTGTTTTTCACTGAGGCCGTGAGGCAAAATATATACATATATAAACATTCATGGTTAAAACCAAGTACATGTAAACTTGGCATGGTGTAATTGGGTAATGTACAGTACATATGTAAAAGCAGTATTGGTAAAATTGTGGAAAAGTGAGCTTATAAGAGCCATTAGGTTGCAATATTTTTAAGTTTAGATTTAAAAATGTTTAGAGAAGATGATCTCTGTAATTCATAATCTAATTTGTTCCATTCAATTGCACCACGGTAAGAAATAATGTGTTTTTTATAATCAACCGCAAAATGGGGTTGGCCGGATTTACCTCACACTTGTAGCAATTGCCCTTACTTCCTCCTTCCACTTGCGCCCGATTCAATTCCCCTCCTCCTTAAGCCACCCACCTCAAACTCAAAAGCGCTTAAAACATGCTTATCATCCTTCCTCAGCATGTGCCCATACCAACCTACTCTATTTGTCTTCGCCAACTGTTCCACCGATTCTTCCAAACCCAACATCTGCATGAAGTCCTCAAGTCTTCTTCCTATCCATCAACTTCACACCACACATCACTCTCATCATTGCTCTCTCTCTATGTCCTTCTCAAAATCACCATCTGACTTTCACTCAGACACCATGTCTCACTTCCATACAGCATCACCGATCTCACACAACGCTTATACACCATTCATCTTCAAAGGATATCTTTTAACACCCTGGCCACTATCAGCCAAATGGATGGTTGGTTATTTATGGGTTGTAACTAAGTAGTAGTAAATCTGGTTTTATCTCTGCTATCGGTGGTGGCCGGATTCACCTCACACTCAAGAGTAATACTGCCACCATGTGTAAACAGAGATGTAACTTTTCCAGAAATTTCTGGAATTCCAGATTTTTGGCCATAAATAAAAAACATTCCGGAAATGTAAAAACAAAAATTAACATTTTTTTTCAATTTCTGAGATCAAATTGTTAATGATAAGGCCGAGGATATTGACACGATGATCGTGTCAATAGCCATTTGGGGTCGACGTTATTGACACGATGATCATGTCAATAGCCATTTCGGGCAAAGTTATTGACACGATGATCGTGTCAATAGCCATTTCGGGCAACGTTATTGACACGATGATCGTTTCAATAGCCATTTCGGGCGAAGGATATTGACACGATGATCGTGTGGTTGACCATATGGTAATCTGGAGAAATATTCTAATTCAAATTTTAGTGCACATGCTCCATGACCATAGGCAAATATGGTCCTGGAACAGTATTTGATTTAGAATATTTCTCCACTGCTCCAGGAGCATATTTGCCATATGCTCAGGCCTGGACCATTTGTGTATTCAAATATGCTCCAGGAGCATATTCAAGTATGTTCCTTTTTTATTTACGCTCCAGGACCATATGACAAATGTGGTCCTGGACCATATTTGACATATTTTTCCAGATGCACCAGGAGTGTATTCAAATATGTTCCTCTTTTATTTATGCTCCAGGACCATATGGCAAATGCGGTCCTGGACCATATTTGATCAGATTCTTTATGCTCCAGGACCAGAATTCCAGATTATTTATGCTCCAGGACCATATGGTCGTGGACCATATGGTCCCGGAGCATATATTCGGACCAAAATTTCATAGGAGCACACCTCACAGTACGCCTATCGGCTCCATAGTCATTCACTTTCTCACAGTCGATGATCGTGTCAATAGCCATTTCGGGCGACGTTATTGACACGATCATCGTGTCAATAGACACTTCCTAATGATAAAGCTAGAACTGCATCGAAAACCAAGTTTAAAGTATTAATTTATTTTGGATTAGAGGTCTTGTACGTTAAAATAGCATAAAAAATATGTTCCGCAGAGCTCCACCGGATGATACGCTAAATTTGACCTTGCAGTCGGTTCAAATTTTGGATTTTCAGGAAATGGGACAACTCCTTGGTTACATCTCTGTGTAATGTAACCCAAACTATAAACCCTAAATTGCGGTCCAAAACACTAGACCCTTCCACTGAAGCAGGTTATGAAAATTTACTTGCCTGACAAGTTGTACATGTACCCTTAAGCATTTTGGGGTGGTAGAATAAAGTTAAGCCAATGACATATAACACACCCAATTATCTTGATTACTTTGATTACAAAATCAGTGAATGCCAAAGGACACTAGACACAATCATTTCACTGCGCTATTCAGTGTTAAATTAGATCAAACTCAACTCTAATAGATAATCTAATATGTGATGTGATCAAGCAAAATGAGTCTGAAGTCGGTCAGATGAAATTTTTACTTTTCCATGTAACTGTATGCAGCATTTTAAAAGCTACATTTTGCTAAAAACCCCCATTGAAATCGACCAATTAATTCCAAAGATATAATCAGTTGAAGGGTGGCAAAAACAATAGGAAACAAAAGACATTTTCTCCTTTGTTTAGCTATATTGATTGAGCTATCAAGCGGACAAGATTGCTCAATCAGGTAAGCACTCGACTCCAGTGTATGCTCATCCATGCGTATAGGCGTGCGTTCGAGCCCTGTGAGATTCAGCTGTCTTGTAATTTCCCTGGACAAGAAATTAACCGCTTGGTTGTCTCGATTTACCCATGCGATATTTGGGAAGCTGGTCCAGGCTGCGATGGTTATCTCGATGTATGTTTGCTGATAAGGGAAAGCGCTGATCCCGATCTGCTGCATCCCTTGAAATGATGCTAAATGGTTTATGGTATGGTTTATGGTATGGTTGGGCCACAGTGATCAGCGACCATTTGTGAAAGCGCTTAGAGGCCAATAGCATAAGGCGCTATATAAATCTCTGCTATTATTATTATTATTTCAAAATTAATATTTGCGACTTCCGACTCATTTTGCTTGATCTCATCACATATGTGTTAGGTGTTATCAAAGGTCCATGGCCCGATCGCTAATAGCCTCATCCCCAGAAGCCCCAGATTTCACCAGAAGTGGTCAACATCTTGGTATCAGAAGAAAGCTACTATTTTTCTAATTTACCCTGTGAAATCTTAGAGCCAAAGGATGTTTGGTTTGGAAGTTATGAGCGAAAAACGTGGCCCATTTTGGTCGACCAATATTAATTTTACACAGTACTCTATGGGGCTTACAATATCACATTTTTAGCTCTCGCATCAAAACGGATTGAAATATCGGTGCAAAAATTACAGATGGGGTTTTGGAGTGAAGGCCAATCTATTAAGATGAAAATGTCATATCATTAAATCAGGTTATCCCCCTTTAATTAATATTGCAAGACAATATAATATTTTTTGATCGACAAGGCTTCAACTTCATCTCCTAACTGCTTGTAGGTCACAAGTCGAGCAAGAAAATTGTCGCACCTGCCAATAAACTTAACCTAACCTCTAAAATCCCAAACCCAACAATAGTAAAATCTAAAAGATCCATTATTTTTGACCCAAAAAGCCTGTGTTTGACATGTTGTTTTCAGCTTAGTAATTAGGGAAATTCATATTTCCAATATAACAATGCGAACTAAACTTGCACCAGAATTTGGGTGTGTCGCTTCTGTACTTTTTGAAGAAAATCACCATGCACCATAAGTGGATTTAATCTTGAAACTCACATGTCTACATTTATACCTATTTTTTTCTCTCCAGGAATTGTCGGTTCATTGTTTTCTTTTCTGCAATTTGTGGCAAGTCCTGTCATTGGTGCGGCTTCGGATGTTTATGGAAGGCGCCCTCTCATGCTGGGTACCATGGTGAGTTGAAATTTAAATGTAAATTTTTGCCTCATGAAAAGTATCCTTTACAGTAATAACACAATTGGAAAACTTTGTTTAATTTTACTTCGTAATCCCGAAGTAGATTTGCTTGAAATGTTATAAAGAAATAATAATACACTTCATGCTCCACTGTGGTTTGATATGTTGAGATCTGGCTAAGGTTGGATCATCAGCAAATTAGGCAGAGGTGTGCAAGGTCAATTTGGCGAACGTGGAAGTACTGGCTGTGAAAAAAATTATTGCAGCTAAAAGCCGATGGAAAACTTTCCCCTCAGGAGATGCTGTGATGTGTTCCCCTCAGGAGACCCATTGCTGCAAATTGACAATCAGTGGCGTACCGACCGCGGGGGCAGGGGGGGCAAGTTTCCCCCTCTGGCTCGAAAAAGCGGGACAATATGGACCAAAATATGCATTTTCGTACTTCTTTTTCGGGAAATTTTGACCAATTTCAGCCTAAATTTGGGCAAAATTAAAGCAAATTCGGCAATTTCCTCTGGCGGGACGACTTGGAAATTTGCCCCTCTGGATCGACTACCTCGGTACGCCACTGTTGACAATGTTTTTTTCTTATAAATCCTCGGCTAAATATTTTGTGTTGGAGCAATTTTTCTACCAAAGAGAAAATTTTAAAGGGGCATTTCATGATCCACAGCCTCATCCCCCGACTTACCTAAAAAAAGTTGAGATTTTCATATCATCTGAACCGTTCATAATAGTAATCCATGTGTGCCAAATCTTATGTGCAAATTCGATCGTGTGTGTAAGAAATTCACAATTTTGTAGTTCTGTCCATAAACGGACAGAAATTATAGCACGGTGGCCTATGGGACCGTGGGAAACAAGCATTTGCTCATAACACAAAACCGCAAAGTCGGGATCAGCTAAGAAGTTGTGAATAAGCTTTCCTCGAGGATATCTAGTGAACAATGAATAAAACAGAAGGTGCTGGAATCACGAAATGCACCTTTAAGCTCTATTCCATTTTAGATGGGTATACGTTAGAAGGTTAGCATGCATCAGTGTTCAAATCAGAGCTTTATTAGGGACATCTGATTTAAGAAATCCCTCGGTGTACCTTTAATTGTGTACCTCTCCTCTGCTTTCTCATGTGAAAGAGTTAAGCACATATTTTATTTCTTACAGCTTGGTATAGCAGGATCCTACGTTCTGTGGTCTGTATCGCATAATTTCAACCTGTTTGTTCTGGCACGGATCGTAGGTGGGATAAGCAAGGGAAACGTGAGCCTTAGTACAACTATAGTCACTGATGTGTCAACGAGAAAGACACGGGGAAAAGGAATGGTGAGTGATGAAAAAGTTGTGATGTAAGATGCAATTCTGGTTGCGCAAACAAAGATGTTTCCATATGAATATTGTAGGGATGGAGCTACATCGGTCGGCGACAGTCGGCCATGACCGGCCCTTGCTCTCCCCGACCGGCACAAAAGATCATGGGCGGTTGCTGACTGGCACTTCAGTGAAATTAAAAAATTACCATATGAATTGGCATAGGTTGTCCATAAGTATAGTAATTGTAAGATTACAACTGGCACTCGATGTAGCCTAGCTACAACCTTGAAATACTGTTTTTTTAATTAAAGGTCCATGGCCCGATCGCTAATAGCCTCGTCCCCAGAACCCCAGATTTTACCGGAAGTGGTCGATATTTTGATATCAGAAGAAAGGTACTATTTTTCTCATTTACCCTGTGAAATCTTAGGGTTAAAGGATGTTTGGTTTGGAAGTTATGAGCGAAAATGTACTCCAGTTTGGTCGACCAATATTAATTTTACACAGTACTCTATGGGGCTCACAAAATCACGTTTCCAGCTCTCACATCAAAACGGATTGAAATATCGGCGAGAAACTTTGCAGATGGGGTTTTTGGGTGATGGCCATTCTGTCAAGATGAAAACTTTATATACTTAAATCGGACCATCCTCCTTTAATAACTTGAATTTA